>JBBPQT010000292.1:0-19121 GCA_038092715.1 Boletus smithii | reverse complement strand
TTATGATAAGGGGTCTTAGCTAGGGTAATATACTAGCAAGAGTAAAATAGGTTTTGTACTGATAAGTACACTTAGCTTGAGCAAAATATGGTAGTGGGATGGTTTGACATATATCTTTTAATATGTATGGTGGAAAAATAAGAAAGAATTGGGGTAATCTTCTACCCATTCATGACTATCCTGTCATGTGAAAATAAGGCTCTCTATCATTCCACATTTGTGGAATAATTCTCCTTTTCAGCCATGGCCATGCGCGAATCTATCTTCATGCAGGTTAGCAGGCCAAGTCGGACTGTATTGCTAATTTTCAGAATATTGTTTCCTGGGCTGAGACCTTTACCAGTCACACCCTCGCCTCTTTCCATTCAGACCGAGGAGGAGTATTTATATCTAAAAAGTTTCAGATGTTCCTCTCGAACTGAGGTGTCACTCATCAGACTTCTGTTCCTCACACTCCTCAACAGAATGGATGAGCTGAGAGATTTAACAGGACCATACTCGAGGAAGCCAAAAGCATGCACCAACATGCTTGCCTTCCTAAAGTGTTCTGGCAAGATGCTGTAAAGACTGCCTTACACATCTATAACAGGCAACCCATGCGTTGTCATGATTGGAAGACTCCTATTGAGATCTTCAATGGAAAGAAACCAGATGCTTCATACTTCAGAGTGTTTGGATGTCATGCTTATGTCTTTATTCCTCCAGAACAATGGCCAGACAAGCTGTCTCCCAAGTCTGAGGAGATGACATTCCTTGGGTATGAACCTAACACAAAAGGTTGGCACTTCTGGTTAAAGATTAAGCATTGTGTGGTGGTCGCTACTAATGCTACATTTGATGAGATCTTCTTCCCGCACTGTTCCAGAAGCCAAGAGGATGGACCTGCTCCTATTCCTCAAGAAGATCACAACCTAGAACGTGGTGAGATTAATAATGATCTTCCACCTTCCAATGATCCTCAGTTACAGCAACTGGAACCTGATCGACACATATATGTGCCAATCCCTATTCCTGGACGTAACTCCCCTGATCTAGACAGTGCTGACCTGGCACCAGATCCGGAACCATGGAATCCTCCTGGTTCTCCTCCAAGATCCCTATCACCTCCTCAGTTTGAAAGTCCTATGCGTCCTCCTTCTTATTGAACGGAGTTCTCACCTCCACACCCTGGTGTTCGGAGAGATCAACCTGATTCAGGACATCAATCAAGTATAGATGATCAACATCAACACAAGTGTCAAACCATATCCGATTCACTAAATACTTCTCTCTCAAAGATGATGGTTGGTTAGTTCATGCTCCAGTTCCACCAAACTGGTTGCCACCCAGACAACAGTCTGGAGAAAGAACAACTGAGTTTCGGATTCATCCTCACCAATACCATTCTACTAGGGATGAGTGGTCAAACTTCAGGCCACTAACGGAACAATGATGATCTAATCATGTTCTGCAACCTCAGGTTGTACCAGATAACACTTATGGTGATCGTCCGCCAACACTAATCCTGAGAGATCTTAACCAAGGACTTGATCTGATTCAGGAGGAGTCATGGACTCCTGAACAACCATGCATGGAAGTTGATCCGGAACCTTCGGATCTAAGACCCACTAATGAGAATGATGATCTCGGACAAATGTACAGCAGTAAGTGGCTTAGACATCACTTTGCACTCGCTGTAGATCATGGAGAATGGACTCTACCAAAGCATTACCGAGATATAGCTAAGCTACCGCAAGATCAGCAGAAAGCTTGGTATAATGTATCCAAGGATGAAATGAAGTCCTTATAGGACAGAAAAGTATTGGAATTGGTATCATTACCAAAAGGTCACATACCCATCAAAGGGAGATGGGTATTTGCTATTCACACTGGCAATTGTGTCAAAGCTTGCTTTGTTGTGAAAGGCTTTACACAGATCTTCAGAATAGACTATGAAGAAACCTTTGCACCAGTTGCAAGGTTTGAAACTATCCAACTGGTTCTTGTGTTAGCAGCGCTCAATGATTGGGTAATTGAAGTGCTAGATGTCAAAACCACCTTTCTATTTGGCGAGTTAGATGAAGAAATCTATATGATGCAACCAGAAGGCTTTGTAGTTAAAGGCCAGGAAACTAAGGTCTGTCACCTCAAGAAGGCTATGTATGGCCTCAAGCAAGTAGCGCTCCAATGAAACAAGCTGCTTCACAAAAGCCTTGTTGACTTAGGTTTCAAGAGATCTACTGCTAACTCAGGAGTTTATGTTAAGTTCATTGGCAAGGATATTATTATAGTTGTCATCTACATTGACGATGCTCTCTTCATGGGTAGTAACAGATCACAGATCCTCTCACACAAAAAGAAATTCATGACCAAATGGGAATGTCATGATCTTGGCAAAGCCAAAGAGTATCTTGGTATGAGAATTACTAGAGATCTGTGCAAGCAGACTCTGATCCTTGATCAAACTAAATACACTACTAAAGTTGTGAAGCGATTTGGTCAGGAGAACTGTAAACCTACAGTTGTACCACTTCCCACCGGATATATTCCAAGAGCCAACGAAGGTATAGAGAATCCTTCACTGAGAAGTCAATACCAATCAGTCATTGGATCCTTGCTGTATATTATGCTCGGAACCAGACCAGACATCACATATGTGGTGATCAAAATGTCACAATTTTCCTCTAATCCATCTGTGGAACATATGCAGAAGGTGATACAAATTGTTCACTATTTATCTCACTGACAAGATCTCTGCATAAAGTATACTGTGATTGGTGATAACAATGGTCTCATTGCCTATTCTGATACTGATTGGGCTGGAGATATTGAAACATCCAGATCTACCACCGGCTATGCCACGTTCTTGTCGAATGGAATTGTCTCATGGCTTTCCAGAAGACAGAAACGTGTTAGACTCTCTTCCACCAAAGCTGAGTACTGTGGTATGACTGAATGTGCTAAACAAAAATCAGTGGATCCAGAATCTCTTTGGAGAACTTCACATTCCACTAGGCAGCATTCCTATGTGTGTGGATAATCAAGGAGCTATGTTCCTTGCTTTCAATCCTGCACAAAAAGGTTGTACTAAACATGTCAGACTTCCTCAGCATTATATTCACAAAGCTGTCAAAAATGGTGAAGTAGAACTATTCTATGTTCCTACTAACATACAGTTCACAGACATCTTTACCAAGAACCTTGGTAACATTAAGTTCCAAGAGGGAAGAAAAATGCTTACCCTCACACCGTTTCCATCATAAACAGTGAGGAGGAGTGTTGAGAATGTAGATTGTAGACATAGTGACTCTCTGAAATGAAGTCACGTGATCAGTCACATGATCTCTCTACAAAGTGAGTCATGTGATCTATTATATAATCACACTACAAAGTAAGTCACGTGATATATCACATGACACCTCACATGCTACATTCACGACCATGTGATCTAGAGTCTAGACTATAGTCTAGATTGCTTACACTATCCATGATGTCACTATGGCACAATACTGACATCATATTGCATCTTACTATAGTCATTTATGCTATTGGTCCACTATACTTAGATTGACCTACCCTATAGCTAGACATGGTTCAAGAGGAGCTTGAACCTTATATCAAAGTAGTATAAAGATTAGATCTTAGCAGCATGTAATCTTTATCTTGAATACCAACATTCAATTTCTCTCTCATCGAGTCTCACTCTGAGAAGACCTTGGGTAAAGAACCATTGTTCATCACTACCAGGTAAGTATTCCTACCTGAGACTTTTATCCTCTGTCCCTTTGCCTTTGAGGTACCTTTGTACTTCGAAATGTGCATGTGCTCGGTGAGGTTGTGTGGTGATATGTGGCATGGTATGACTTACCTCTCATTCTCATATGGGCAAGAATGACATCTGCCCTTGGCATCTTCAACACTGGACAAGAAACGGCTCAGAACTTCAGAACCATTCTGTGTTGGACACTTGTGAGTTGAGTGTGGTAAGTGCAGAACCTGCCTTAGATCCCCCCAGAGACTTTGTAATGGATTGAGTCCTTCCACAACTGCCAGTCAGGCAGGCTTCAGAATGATACATCAACTCACCCAGGCATTCAGCCAACCAGGACCTGTCCATACCCTTGATTGGATTGCACAAATGTTTGATGGGTGGCAACACCTGATGTACTAGGTAGTGCCTGTAATCAACACTCAGCTCATTTGATGCAACTTTCTTCAACCCATCAGGGTGCTTTGCACGATCCACTTGCAGACTCTTTGTGCTTTCCCCTTCTGGACACATACAGAAAATGTAGGGAATGACCTCCCCTGTATGTGTACTTCCACCTTTTGCTTTTACGTGCTAGGCAACCTGGACATATCGCTGGCTTTTCACATCAGGGTAGTCCTCAGGATTTTTGCCCAATCGTTATAAAATCACATTTATCAGTGTCATCAAAGACAAATCACAAATGGTCACCCTTGAAAATGATGAAATTTGACCTTGACCTTGCCAAACTGCACATTGTAGGAGCCAGCAGCTCTCTACATCTGCAGACAACCATTCTCCCACTTTTCAGATACTCCTTAGGTTGTCCCATAGCATCCATCAAGCATCCCATGAGTCCTATGTCCATCTGAGTGTGATCCGACTTTATCCGTACGTATCCGGTCGTGTTCATTTTATCCGTAGCTATCTGGACCTGCTGGACTAGTCTCTAACCCTTTCCTTCACGTTCGCATTTGCCTTTTTGACATTTATTAGGTTTTCTATTCTCTTATTGGCTGTTGTCCGTCGGCGGCAGAAGTATGATCAAAATATAGTTTAGAAGTTGTGGCATCCTTCTAGTGGTGTCATAGGGATTTGCAGTCCTGGGAAATGCCTGGACTATAAAAACTGTACCTAGCGATAAACAAACCAGCTTTTGCTCCCTGGCCCTTGTGTGTATTTTTTCTAAGTCTCTTGTTGTTGTTGTTTTTCCTTTGTCGCTATCTGGTCCTCATCCTAGACCGGATTCAGCTGCATTTGTCTTTTCTGCATTCTTTTCCCTCCGGATTCAACTGGACTTGTTGTGTTCATGCTAGGATTAAGTCTAGCTACCTCTTCTCACCTTATCAACTGCCCTTGAACCCCTTGGGACAAGTTTTACTCACACCCACCCTTTTTCTTCACCTCATACCACTTTTATTGTTACAACTGGAGCCCACCATGAGGGGTTCACAAAGGTTGACAAGAAGATCGCTTAAACCAACACCTCAGCACTAGGGAATATTGTGGGTATCGGTAACCCTTAAGGGTACCAGGTAGGGGTATGTGGTGGATAAGGGTATGGGTTGGGCTTGCTGATACCCTTACCCATACCCTTACCCATACCCATACCCTCTTGGTGGGTACCATAGTTATCTATGATTGACTTTGGATTTTTTAAATGTGTGTAATTGACATATAAGTTAAACTGACACCAGAAATTGTGCTTGAGTATGTGGGTACCCATGGGTAAACCCACCATGGGTGTGGGTATGGGTATCAATCTAGATACCCACCACAAAACCCCATACCCACCCTGGGGTATGGTGTTTTGGTGGGTAAGGGTCTGGATATCACCACAGATACCCCAGGGTACACCCTCGGTGTTCCCTGCTCAGCGCCAAGAGATTGAGGATCTCCTTGCTGATTTTCGCTGACTCAATCTCTCTACAGATTCCAAGTTCCTGATCCCAGTTACACCAGACAGAGCTCATCACATTCATCTTAGTCCATCTATTTCCTCCATTTCCAAATCCCCCTTCATTCCTGTTGAAATACTGTATTGTATAGTGCAAATAACCCCTATGGTTATATCTTATCTACATGTATTTAGATTAGATCTTGATGTAGCTCTAGGCCTAAAGGCCATTCACACATACACAATACCTTCTATCTCCACTTATATCCAATATATATACAGTGTTGGTAGATAGAAACAATTAAGAGTTTTAACCCACACAAAACCCTACCAGGTTAGTTGCTGGCCCCTCTCAAATTTGCACACCCTAGTGGTTGCGGCATTTACCTGCTCAACAGGTTATGAGCCCCAGTAAGTGACCCTCACAGCACTGTAACTGGCAGCATGCGACGGCACCACTGACTCGCCTGGTTTACCCAACATGCGTGATTACCAATTGCAGCCACGAGCGCAGGATCTGGCATATGTGCCCACCCATGGGCAGCATTTTTGTAACTTTACTCACTGTCATAAGAATCTTACTGATGAGTATTCACCCTTACCAGATCCCAGCCATGACCTCTGCCCTATTCACTGCAGTCCCCTTGCTCTCAGGCACCAACTACCTCGACTGGGCACCTACCATGGAATCCTTCCTGCAGATGCAGGGAGACTCCTGGACCCTCAAAGAGGAAAAGCCAACTCTTGCGGAGGATGACTCCAACAAGTCTGACGTCGACACATGGGATATTGCGAACACCAAGGCCATCAGCGCGATCAAGCTGCGCATTTCGCCAGCCATCCACACCCACTTCGCCTTGCACAAAACAGCCAAAGCCCTGTGGAATATTCTATTTGGCACATACGGAGCCCCTGGCATCGCCAACGCGTACGCGGACTTCAAGAAACACCTGGAAATCAGGATTCCCAAGGACACGCACCCTGGCAAAGCTCTGGACGAGCTCCAGATGTACCTCGCATGTCTCACTAACACAGACATTATTCTGACAACTAAGGTACAAGGAATGCTACTCCTTGCCAAGCTCCCTCCCACTATGGAGGTTGTAGCTCAAGGCATAGCTATGACTGATCGCCCAGAAACAATCTCAATCAATACTGTTCGCCGTGCCACTGTCCACTCGTGGGAACAGCGCGACACCTGTCACGGCTTGACCTCTCGCCACCAGGACCCGCACACACAGAAGCTCAGTGCCATAAAATGTGACCAAGGCCCACAGTGCTTCAACACACAGCAGACCCCAGCACCCAATCACAGTGGCCAGGGCAGCATGAACAGACCCCGCACAGCCAATCCCACTCATGTGGCGATAACGCATGTGGCCACAAACACCCTCGCAGCATGCGCGGCAGTGGCAAGGGCAAGCAGCACGATGATGGCCACCATGGCCACCTCACATTGACCCTCGACCACACCATGCCCATGCACAAAAACGATGCCACTGTGCTCAAACCCGCAGACGACCTGCGTGCTCTCGTGCACCACATCGGCTTGACCCATTACGGTCCACCTGCCTTCAAGGCAACACCACGCGTGTTCGCGCTCACTGACCGCATGGGCTTAGAGGCGACAAACGAGACCATGCACATGCTCAAAAGCACCGCAGCTGACCTCATCCCCTAGACCTTGACATGAGGACCATGCCGTGCTACCATGCCTGTCCTCACTGTCCCGTCACAGCCCCATCATTTGTCATTGATGCGCACAATTCCCGTGCCTGTGTCTTCATCCCTGTCCCCTCCAAAGCTGTCCTTGCTGACAAAGGATGCAGGCTCTCTGAGCTTGCCTTGACTCAACCAGCAGTGAGATTGCTGACCACGCACATATGCTGCAACACATCTCCCACATCTACTGCACCTTCCATGGTCAGTCCCTTCGCCTCCGCCTCCGACACCCCAGGGTGCTGGTTCCAGTTCCAATTCCGGAGTTTCAGATCTAGGAGGTGTTGTAGGTGCAGCTGGAATGGGCACAGGGGCATGATGTCTAGGCATGGATTGTGCTGGTTCATCCTCAAGATCAGGAATTAAACCTGTAGGATCAAGAGGTGGAGCCTCTCTGAGAATCCGAGTATTCCGCTTCTTAGTTTCAGTAACACAATGAGGAAACATAGCCTCATCAAAGATTGTGTGAGCAGATGTGAAGATGACATTGTTAGGGGAGCACATAAAGATAAAGTTGTGCTCATTGCCAGGGGCAATACCCAGGTAAGTCATAAGTTCAGATTTAGGGGCTAGTTGAACATTCAAAGGGATGTGGATGTAAGCGCCACAGCCGAATACTCGTAGATGAGATATATCAGGGACTTCATTAGTCAGCACCTCATATGGGGTGTGCCATGCGTGTCTCTTGATTGGTGTCCGATTGTAGATGTGGACTGCATGGAGGGTGGCGAATTCCCACCAGCTAGAAGGCAAGCAAGCCTCATGGCACATTGCTTCTGCTTTATCCATCATAGTACACATAAAGCACTCAGCACGACCATTTTGTTGAGGTGTATAAGGTGCGCTTTGGAGAATCCTTATGCCATGCTGCTTTAGAACTGCATCAAATGCATCAGATTTGTATTCTCCCCCTACATCAGACATCAGGGGATTACCTTGGAGTCAAATTGCGTATTGACCAAAGAAATGAAGTCATGGGTGCAGGTGATAGCCTGACCCTTTAATCACATGCAGGAGGTCCATGCATGACCAGTGAAGTCATTGACGAAAACTATCATATATTTGAACTTTCAATATGAATCAATTGGGAATGATTTGAGATCAGAGTGTATGATCTCAAAATGTTGCTTGGCGTGAGCCTGATTAGGTAAGAATGACCGATTTGGCATCTTTCCTAAGGTGCAGCCTGGACATAATGGATTCCGAATTGGGAAAGGCACATCGGGGAAATTATGTGTGTGCTTCTTCACATGTGATAATACGTTGTGTGAAGGATGAGCTAATCTCCGGTGAAGGGTCTGGTAGTCCATCAAGTAGATGGTACTCAGGATCAAATGGGTGGTCTCATAAGGTAGAGATTTTATGCAAAATATTGAATCACCAGGATTGCGAGGTGTGAAGCAAACATATTCAAGTCCTGACTTCTGGAATAATGAGAGGTGCTGCGAATTACCTGCACACAGTCATGTCATCCAATAGAAATCTCCCTAGCGATAGTAATCGCACAGTTAGATCTGGTATGTAATATACTGGGTATAGGCACACTGTATAAGTGCTGCCATGATCAGGGCGGACAGTGAGGATCACTGTGCCTTTTCCTTTAACCGTGGTAGTGCTATTTGCAGTATGCATGTGGATAGGCTCAATTAATTCCTCATATTGTGTGAAATCACTTAATTTGTAAGTGAAGTGAAGTGATGCCCCTGAGTCGATCATCCATTCGATACCATCAGGAGTGATTGCTCTTCCTTTTCCTTTACAGGTCTTACATCCTTTTTTAGCGGTTAACACATATTTCATTTGAGAATTATTATGTGCTAATACATCATCATGTGATCGTACTACATTAATACTCGATCCTGAAAGGAGAGGGTAGTCAGTCACAATGAGTGATGAGGATGGAGAGGAATGGACTGACATGTCCTCATAGTTCCCCTCAACATGGATGGGAGCAATGCCAGTGGCATCTGTGATCTCTATGTCAATGTCGAGTTCCAAGCCATATATGTCAACCAAATCATCCTCGTCCCAGTGGTCGGTGGGCGGTCCGTCGAAACGCGATCATTTGGATGAGCCTGAAGACTCATCCTCGTTGTCGCTGTCTGGAGGGAGCAGGCCTGGACCCCTCAAAGGGCTCCTAGGCCACCTGCACCTGCACCTCCTGCCCTTCCTCGCCACTCAGAGCGTGAAAGGAAGATTCCTAACAGACCAGGAAATGTCTATGGCGATTACCGCCATCCGGTACAACAGTTTAAGGACACGGAAAGACTTTCCAAATGGGAAAAGGCAATAGCACCTCTGGTTACACCTAGTGTTCCTGGACCCAGTTCCACCCCATTCTCAACTCCCTCAGAGGAACATGATGTGGCTAAACTATGCCATGAAGGGGGAGAACCCCTAGCTGAGTTTCTACTTGCACAAGCAATCAGACCAGACTCTGGCGCTATTAAGCAGCCAAGAGAATGGTCATACCACAATATCACTCGCCTACCTAAGGCTGAGAGACTTCTTTGGGAAGAATCTTGCAAGAAGGAGCTTGATATGCTCTGCAAGCGCAAAGTCTTTGAACTTGTGGATCGCCCCAACAACTGGAAAGTCATCCAAAATCACTGGGTATTTGATGCTAAACCAGATGGCTGCAAGAAAGCCAGGCTAGTAGCCAAAGGTTTCTCACAGGTTGAAGGAGAGGATTTCAATCAGATCTTCTCACCTGTTGTGCGCTTTGAAACAGTGCGTCTTCTGATAGCACTAGCAGCAGTAGAGAACTGGTACATATCTGGACTTGATGTATCAAGCACCTATCTTTACAGCAAGCTAGATGAAGAGATATATATGGAGCAACCAGAAGGTTTTGCTACCAAAGGGCAAGAGCACAAAGTGCTCTGACTTCGTCGTGCCCTATATGGACTTAAGCAAGCAGGATTAGCTTGGTGGAAAATGCTCAACGAGTCGATGATTGAACTTGGTTTTGACCAGCTCAAATCCGAAGCTGGTATATTCCTATACAAATGAAAAGGCTCCCATGTGGTTGTAGCCATCATTTACGTAGATGACACTTTATTCTATGGACCCAACAAGAAACTTGTTGATGAGGTCAAAGCCCACTTTATGCAGAAATGGGAATTTAGAGATTTAGGAGAAGCCAGAGAGTTTCTCCGCATGCACATTCGAAGAAAAGGCCACAAGATCTGTTTAGATTAATGCACCTATCTTGAGAGGTTATTGAAAGATGTGGCATGACAAATGCCAAGACGGCACCTACACCCTTACCTGCCAGCTATTACCCAATCCCTAATCAGGGAACCACAGATCCAGCCCTACAATCCAGATATCAGCAAGTGATTGGATCACTCCTGTACCTGATGCTTGGAACACGCCCAGATATTGCTTATGCTGTTACAGCACTAGCTTGGCAATCAGCCAATCCTACTCCGGACCATCTTAGCAAAGTGCTCTATATTTGCCACTACTTGCTTAGGACTAGAAACTACTCCCTTGATTTTGATGGATCCTCTGGCCAAGGAATTATAGCTTGTACTGATTCTGATTGGGCATCTGAACCCTCTACGCACCGGTCTCAGACCAGATACTTCTTCAAGTTAGCTGGAGGAATATTCTCATGGAGTTCCCATGCACAGAAATCTGTTGCTCTGTCTAGTACAGAAGCTGAATACATGGCGCTCTTAGATTGTAGCCACCAAGTGATCTGGATTCACACCCTACTCATCGAACTTGGGTATAACATGTCATCGATCCCCATATGCAGTGATAATCAGGGTTCCATGTTTATGGCATCAAACCCGATCACCAAGAAGCGGAGCAAGCATATTGACATCCGCTATCACTACATCTGAGAGATCGTAGCTGATGGGAAGATCAGCTCTTAGCGCATTATTCACTTACATGTCTTATCAGGCATTTAGCGAGGGGGAGTGCTGAAATACCATATTGTATAGCGCAAATAACCCCTATGGTTATATCTTATCTACATGTACTTAGATTAGATCTTGATGTGGCTCTAGGCCTAAAGGCCATTCACACATACACAATACCTTCTATCTCCACTTATATTCAATATATATCCAGTGTCAGTAGATAGAAACAATTAAGAGTTTTAACCCACACAAAACCCTACCAGGTTAGTTGCTGGCCCCTCTCAAATTTGTGCACCCTAGTGGTTGTGGCATTTACCCGCTCAACAATTCCTGGTGCTTTTAGGCATTCCATGCCTCAGCGCACTGCCCTCTCTCTCCAATATTGTTCACCTAACTTAGGTTCCACTTCACCTTTAACCTCATTAACCTCCCTTTCACCTTCGGAATCATCTCCACCATCTCCAACACTAGCTGATTCTACTTCTTCTCTGTCCTTACCCTTCCTCTTCAATCTTAGCGTCCGCCTGTATCCGCTGCCAATCTGCTTTCGCCGTTGTTCACTTCCTCTGCCTCCACTTCGTCATCCGCTTCACCTTGCCATGTACCAATTCCTTTACCCTTACCACCCTCTCATCTGATTCTTCCACCCGCTAACCAAATCCCAAATCCAAACCCATCAATGGCGCAACAATTCCAGATGCCCTTGCGCAGAACTCTCAATGCTCCCAAGTTCGATGGCAAGACGCCATCTGAGCTTCCTCGATACCTTAAAGACATCAACTTTCTAGGTGATGCTGCTCAACTAGATGCAGCCAAAAATATTATAGCCGCCCTTCAATATGCTGTGCTGGATGAGGCAGAGGTTTGGCAGACACTTCTGGAAGCATCCACTAATCCGGCGGACTGGGACGATTTCATCAAAGCAGTAAAAAAGATGTACCCCAGATGCGAAGGTACCAACCGATACTGCAGAGCTGACATACAATATCTAGTTCAGGACTACCACAACAAGCAGATGCATAGCCAGGACAACCTAGGAGAGTATACCAGGGTGTTCCACAAAATATCCACAGTATTGATTGCTAACAAAAAGCTAGCTGAGATGGAGCGAGATATGCTCTATCTCAACAGATTTCCACCATTGCTATAGCAGAAGATCTGAGAGTGCCTGCTCATCGTGAAACAGGACCTCCATCCGGATGATCCTTATCTGATGGATGAGGTCACCACCGTCACCAAATTCCTTCTCACCGGATCTGCTTTCCACTCATCTCTTCCACCAGTGTTTGATTCCTTGTGCCAGTCTACGTTGTACCAGCCGTTTCACACATCAGCACAGCCGCCCATCCCCATCAGTTCATTCAATCCGGCTCCCACTATCAAAGTGGAGTCCAACCAAGCTGTGCATACTGCACCCCTGTGCAAGTTCTGCACTGGACCAGGTCACTTTACTTGCATGTGTGCTATCTGCATGGAGTACCTGAACTCAGGGAAAGTGGTTCGAGGGAATGATGGCAGACTGTATATGCCTGATGGATCTGAGATCCCACAAGTACCTGGGGGAAGGTGTCTCAAGGATGCGATTGACCACACAATGTCTATGAGAACCATCCAAGTCACATCTAGCTCTGCCACCACTTTGTCAGGCC
This sequence comes from Boletus smithii, assembly GCA_038092715.1. Classification (NCBI taxonomy): domain Eukaryota; kingdom Fungi; phylum Basidiomycota; class Agaricomycetes; order Boletales; family Boletaceae; genus Boletus; species Boletus smithii. Next base: position 6,254 of record JBBPQT010000292.1, on the reverse strand, counting down.
ATATAAGGGATCTGCCACCCAATGTCACAGCAGGTATCCTATCTGCCGCTTATCCGGATACCCCAGCTATCCTGGACATTGATCCGTCTGCATTTGTGCTAGTGGAATTGAAGATGGAGATGGAAAGCGAGATGGCATCTATCGTTGCTAATCCTGACTTCCAACCATATATTGCACAGGCTTTGGCAAGCTTCCAAGTGGATAAGGCATTAAAGGACAAGGGCAAATGAGTCCGATTCAACGGCATCCAAGTCCCACCTCGTAAGAAGCCAGACAATAGGGCAGCTATGGTATCTGAAGAGATCCTTTCACCAGAGCTCCAACAATCCAAGACCCCCTTGTCATCATCAGCTCGCACAGCTATGACCCCTTCATCATCAAACAATCAACATAAGACATCTGCTCCTATTCCGCCATCAGCAGGTCCCTCCAGATCAGCTCCTGCTCGAACCGGCAGACCTGGTATAATTCCTCCTCGCATTCTACAAGCTAACCAGCCTCCTTCTTTTGCACCATCAACACAGTACAATTATTTGTTCCCACTTATGGATGATTCGGCACCTAGACGAGTACTGGATCAGGTGCTGGACACTAGTGTTCTGGTGTCTGTGAAGGACTTGTTTGCCATATTGCCAGAGTTCCGGAAGCAGTTCTGTGACCTCACTATGGTCAAGCATATTACCAATTCTTCTACTCATTCAGTACAGGTCAATGAGCTCACAGGCTGTGATCCATCCGCTGTCTCCCGTGACTACGGAGACTGGATACTCCAGAATGATGATGGACTTATTGTGGCTCATCACAGTCTTCTGCTTCAAGCAATCAAAGCTAAGATTGGTGGTTCAGGCCCAGTGAGAACTGGTTATGGTCAGGTAGTGTTGCAGATGACTACATATTAGCAAATATGTCAATAACATCTGATAATATGTCTCTGCCAAACTGAGGGTAATATAATATGTTTTTATGGGGGGGCAGCATGACATATTATCTGGTATGATTGCTCACATCTCATGATACCTAGTGATATGCATGAGTACCCCAATGTCCTATAAATCTGTATTCTCAAATCTCACCCTGTCTCATCATATATTATCACTCATATATCATCATATAGAAACACATTTGACCATTTTCTGATCTCACCCAGTATTATCATGTATCAGCTCATTATTGTTGTTCTAGCTAGGTACATTTTCTTCGGAAAAAATGCTACAAAAGTGGTACAACCGAATGAACAGATGACAGTGGACAGCAAGAGTGGCATGAGAACGAGAGTGGTGTGCAAATGAAAATGGCATGGAAATGAAAGCAGTAATCAGTGTGCAAACAAAAGCAGTGTGATGGCAAGAACAGCATGGAAAGCGGCCTGGAAATGAGTGCAATGCAGCAGAGAGAGTGGTGAGAAAAATGGCACAAATGACTAATAGATGGTCCCAGATGACACATCCTTGTTCCAGCTGTTCTTTGTAACCTAATATTCTATATTAGCAACAACTATATGATCAGAGGAAATGAGGTGGCACTTACCAGATCTGCAGCTTTGGTATTGTATGCCTGATACAATCTCCTGAGTAAATGAATGAGAGAACAAAATTTATCTTACCTCGTGTTGTCTTTGCTGAGTGAATCATAGTATTGTTTGAATTCGGCAGTTGTTCTGTTTATTGTGTCTTTAAAAGCCTTCAACCAATGACGTGCACACAAATTTCTAATGAAAGACTAGTCATTAAGTTTGAGGCCTACTTACCTTCCATTACAGGCATTTCCTGGCCGCATCTTTACAACCTTTTTGCCTGTAACTTGGACAGGCTCAGAACTAGATGGTGGTGACTCTTCTGACCCATTCAGCTTCTCGGGGATACTGATTCCCAGCCCAGCCACAATGGAGGCAAAGTCTTCCCTGATAACAATTCATCAGCATACTCTATTTCATCTCCATTCTATGTACTTACAGTGGATTCTTGTGTTGTACTTTGCTTGAGTTAGAAATGATTGAGTTGGTTGTAGAGTTGGCAGACGTTGATTGATGGATTTTGTTTGAGTTGAGACTGATTGTGTTAGGAACAGCAGACCTGGCAACAGCAGTGGGGGGAGCAATGACAGAGGGTGGTATGTCTTCAACAGTGGTGGGGGTTGCAAAGAAAGAAGTTGGAAGGTTTTTGACAATGGCAGGGGGAGCGACGACAGAGGCCGGTACATCTACAATGGCGGCAGGGGCAGCAAAGACAGAGCCAGGCATGTTTTTGTCCCCAACGATCATGCAATAAGCTAATATATAAGCTATCACAAGGACAATCGTCTCATCTCTAGGTTTCCTTCGCACCCCTTCCCTCAAGCACAACTCTCTCTCTCTGCCCTTTCAAGCATATTTATCATGACTTCCCTCACTGTGTCTGCTCCTTCTGCTGGTTCTGTGGCTGTCGTACCCTTGTCCAGCAGCGCTGTGCCTACTCCTCACACCTTGACTGAGATCAATGCTGAGAATGCCACGCGCACCTCTCACAACTGGGTCCTCCAGTCTTGTCAAGATGCAGGGGAGATCAATGTACCCCTTGATGAGGACCTTCTTCCTCCTCCTGTTCCTTCTTCCTCCACTTTCTCTTTGGCGCCTTCACTAGTGCAACAGTGGATGGTGGCCTTCGCTACCATGTCTCCCAGTTCGAAGGCACAGGCTGCTCAAGCCTTCAATGCTCTCAAAGTCACGGGCACTCCTTCCTCCACTGCTCCCATTTTCAACGCTCCCACTCCTATTGCTCCGAAAATTTATTATTTGGGCAATATGGAGGTTCTTTCATCTGTCCCTCTCAATAGTACCTTCGGACTGGGAATCCACACTACCATCACTGATTTAGCGGATGCTAAGCAATACCTTCCCCTCATCCTCTTCACGGACAAGTCCACTAAGTGACTTCATTACAAGGGCCATACTCTTAAAAAGGTCAAATCATCCATTGCTGGAATGACCTTCCACCTCATCAACCTCTCAGTCTTCCCTGTGGAGGATTCCCTGGATGTTTTCACTTGGAACGAGGCATGGAAGAGGTACCTTCTCTGGCTCAAGGAGGTCTCTGCAACATGTGTTTACGAACATTGGTTATGGCATTATACCAATCTCTCCTCCGATCAATATGTCCATTCCAATTTCAAAGCCATCTTGTCCTTTGACATGGAGGTTCACTCCTGCTAAGCAGCCTTACCTTTCCACCACGATGAACTCAAATGGCACCTGCAGCTGCGGGCGGCCAAGATCACCACGGATCAGCCCTCCTATTCCCTATACAAAGATTGTGTTGCTACTTCTCATCGCTACGAACCATACAATTCTTCCCATAAGAGCTCCAACTCCAAACATTGTGACCAGGGTGATGTTTTCTCTTCCAGGGACAATTCTGCCCTCTTTGATTCCAAATCCAAGTCTGATCCCATGTGCATCATCTGTCAGTGTTCTGGGCATCATTTCTCTGAATGCAAGGAAGAGACTTCGGTGAAAGGAAAACCTATGTTTGCGAAGATTGTCAATGGACAACTCATCCAGCACTCCAACAACTCTCCTCTCTGTATCACCTTCAACCTCAATAGTCTGCATAGACAATACAAGCAATCTCATGTCTCCACTCATCATAGATGCACTTTCTGTGATGACACCCTTCACAGCGCCCTGTCCCACATCTGTATCTGAACTCATTCCTTTGCACTCCATAGACACCACACTTCTTTTCTCGCTGTTTTATCCACCTCCTGCACTGTCCGTTGACTCCTTCTCGCATGTGTACTTTGATAATCTTGTTCTCTCACCGTCCCAATTTGACGCTGATGCTGACTTTGCATGAATCATTACTCCATATTCCCCTGATGCCTTTCATGCCTTCCTCCATAATGCTCATATACTGCACAAATTTCCAGAGCTTCCTTTCAAGCTTCATCATGGCTTTAGCCTAGGAAAATTCACTCCCATTACCAGTACCTATGTTCCAGATAACTTGCCTGGCGCATATCAATTTCACTCTGTTATCACCAAATATGTTCAAGGAGAGCTCAACACAGGTTGTTTCTCCAGACCATTCACTCAAACAGCTCTCGAGGCTAAGATCAGCCCCTTCTGTTCCTCACCTCTGCAAGTGGTAATTAAGAAGGGCATAGACAGCGCACCTGACAAGTTTCGTGTTTGTTGTCACTTGTCATACCACGGAACCATGGGCTTTTCCATCAACAATGAGATTGATGCAGATGATTACCCCACTGAGTGGGGTTCTGCAGATCAATATGCAGACATTGTATGTCTATTCCTTGTCCAGAGCAAGGTGAATACCTTCGTCTCATCACCAAGAGGTCATATCCTCCTTGTTGATGTTGGCTGGAATGTACACCCCCTCATGCTCTCTTCTTATCTCACAGCTTCTCATCTCTCTCATGATCTACAGATTTGTCACGCCCCACCTGGTGCTCAAGCAGCTTCCCTGGACATTGAGACTGCTTATCGCACTATACCTTGCACACCTGATCATAAGAGGTACATCGTCATTCTTTTCAATGGCCTTCTCTACCTCAACCACAATGTTCCTTTCAGGATCACCTCTGCTGCTGGTCTGCAGGGAGAAGTGGCGGATGCAGTACTTGAAATCTGGAAATGCCTCAAAGTTGCCCTAGTCAAGAAGTGGGTTGATGACATTTCTCCCTTTCGTTTCCCCTCCTCTCAGGGCTCCTTCCTTGGCGTCTCCAACAGAGAAGTCTATCGTTATGACTATGATTACACTCACATCAAGGACATCATTGCCCCTTTGGGCATCCCTTGGCATCACAAGAAGGGCCAACCCTTTGGTGACACAGTGGAATACCTAGGCTTTTTCTGGGATATTCCCACTCACTCTCTCACACTCACCCTTTCCAAGTGACGGAAATACGTTGTTCGCCTCTCCCTTTTCCTCTCCACATACGAACACCAATGTGTTCCCAAAAATGACGGGAAAGCATCATGGGTTACCTCAATCATTGCACCTTCATCTTCCCTCCAGGTCAATCCTACCTTGCAAATATCTACTCTTGGCTCACCTCCTTTCCTTCTGAGCATGCCCACCGCTATATGTCACATTCTCTCGTTTCTGATCTTAAGTGGTGGTTATTCACCTTACAACATCTACATGCGCCTCATCTTCTCTTTCCCAAGCCCCCTACTTGCAATTACAATGTTTGGGTAGATGCATCCTCTGGTCATGGGATCAGCCTTTCATGGCAATCTCAATGGTCTTTCTGGCACATGCACGACATGTGGCATGGTTCACCAGGTGAAGGTCAGGACATAGGGTGGCTCAAAGCCATTGCTATCGAGCTTGCAATCCATCTCACTCTCTCCTTCGACATCAGGGATACGGATATTTTTGTTCACAGCAATAATGAGGGTGCCATCCAGGCCTTTCAGAAAGGTCGCAGTCGCAACCACGTAGTCAATGTATGCATCAGACACTCTGATGTCCTTCTCTCTCAACAGAATCTCTCTATCTCCCTCATTTATACTACTTTGGCCCTCAATTTGGCTGACCCCATTTCTTGAGGTGTCTTCCTGGACGACTCTTTGCGACTGGACCTCCCTCCCTCCATTCCTCCTGATATCGCTGAGTGGTTTCATCATGACTGATGAAGCAACTAATGTCTTTGAAGAGCTCATGGCGGGCGTTGACATTCCTGCCACCACTGTGACCTTCAGGCTGAACATCGCTCCTCACAACAATCCCACCCATTCTGCCATCTTTGCTTCTCTTCAACCATCTCACCTTCATGTCCCTCACCCTCCTCGCAATGATGCTCTCATTGCCACTTCTTTACATCATCCTCATGTTCTTGCTAGTGATTGCCTACTACTATGGATCACACCAGTCAGACAGGACTGGCAATGAGACCTCAAATCTCGCTTTCCTAATGCTGTCATCTTCAAACTCTTCCAAGTCATGATTCACTCTCTGGATCACGACACTTGCAGTAACTATGGCTCCGGTCTACTTCATTTCACACAATTCTGTGATCACACACACATCCCTGAAGCTGACCACATGCTGGCTTCCCAGTCTCTTCTCACTGCATTTTCTGCTTCACACACCGGTACCATCTCAGACAAGACCTTTCGAAGTACAAAGTACCTCGAAGCGAAGGGACAGAGGATAAAAGTCTCAGGTAGGAAGGCTTACCTGGTTGTGATGAACGATGAGTTCAGAGCCTAAGAGTTTTCTCAGAGTGAGACTCGATGAGAGAGAAATCGAATG
>JBBPQT010000291.1:0-19129 GCA_038092715.1 Boletus smithii | reverse complement strand
CAACTTGTGGATACACATCAGAGTACAACAAGAGATGAACAAGAGGGGGTTGAACCAACAACCAACTCAAAATACAAGATTCAACAGCATAGTCCAGTATAACCCGTCTACAGAGATTACTATCATACCAATTAGAGGATGGAGAAGCACATAGGATACAGTGGTATACAGTTCAAAAAATTGTCCGAGGAGAACTGAATCAGGGGTGTAGGGTGCTGGAGTCATCGCTAGATGCTGTAGCTCCTGGTGCCTCCCTTGGCCACGAGACAACAAGCAGACCATCATTCATAGATGCCGATATGGTACTCATCTAGGGAAAAGCATGTTTATATCCGCACAGGATGGACAGGAAGAATGAGTCAGAGAAAGGACTTGCCATTGTGCCCTTTGGAACGCGGAGCGCACGTTCGAATCGGCCGTATTTGATTTCCTTTGCGAGGTATCGTACATCGCTTCCCTGGTTTGAGGGCATCCTTGACCCTCGTTCTCCAGAAATAAGCAATATATCGCCCTTATCCAGATGTACACTGACTTCGTCTGACTTCATGCCAGGAAGCTCAAGTGTAGCAGTTATGCATGACGAAGAAGGGTCGTCGCATATTTCAAGCCTGCGAAATCGTATCAGCAAGCTGGGCAAATGGGTGGTTGGGTGAGCCTACATACCTAGGCTTGTAGACGATATTACCTTGGCGTACCCTCCTCTCTAGTGCGATATTCTGCTCCCGTAAAATATGAAAGACATATCTCCGAGCCAGGGCACGGTCCAAAGCACGGAAGCGATCTTCTTGAGTGGGTTGGGAAGACAGTTTGCGAGTGATTAAGGCAGTAGATGCGACGGTCATGGAAAACTTTGGGTGTGCAAGGAGAGGCGATTAAGTATTCGAATCATCACAAGTCTGAGCTTACTTATATGCGGGAGCCAGATCTCAAGATAGAACATTCGGCTTACCGGCAAATGGAGCGCGCTTAGTCATCGGACTTAAGAAAAAGTGACACAGCCAGCACCGGCGCTTCAGAGGCGGTGCGTAGCCTACGGACAAATCATTTTGTGCCCAGACCTTCTCGAGTCACCACAGCCTGTGGGTCCGTCGAGAATCACAGCAATGCACCGGGGCTGACGAACTACTGCGCCGGGAGCCATGAGGATTGAAGGAAATTGCCAGATTCCAGCTCGTAGATTAGTGAGAAATGACTCGGGGCCCGAGAGAAGTTGCTCGAAGAATCATGATCATGGCCGGAGCATAGACAAGATGTGATCCCAATGGTGGAGACGGGTGGAGATGTCCTTGGTCACGCTTATAAATCCCCGTGACCACAGTCACGACAGCGCCACAACTACCATCGCGCATATCCCAAAACGACAACTTTCTCTTCTATCCTCCATCTAGCACCAGTGGCCCATCATGAGCAAGGTCGTCTTTGGTGCGTGTGCCCGTTCTCTTGACTCTTCAGGATCACCTTCATGTGGCATCATAGTTGGAAATGTGCCCTACAACATGGGCGAGGAAAGCATTTTTCCACTTTCTGTCCCTTCCTCGTGTCCTGAGTCCCCTACAGGAGCAGTTGATCGATGTCTTCAAATCTGTCGGTCAAGTCGTTGGCTTTAGGTGGGACGATAAGCCTGTCCTCTTCTTTCAGACCCTAACTCCGCTGCAGGCTCGTTTTCGACAGGGAAACGGGAAAACCTAGAGGTTACGGTTTTTGTGAATTTGCTGGTACATCCAATCCATCTTCCGTCTTTCAATTTTCGACAGTTGTCTGACCCATTCCGACCTTTTCGTTCCAATCCATTGTGCGCCCATCAAAACACATACGTCGCTCCAAATTGCGCTTGTGCTTCTGTCATTCATGTCCCCAAGATCATGAAACCGCCCTTTCTGCTGTGCGAAACCTCAACAACGTCGACGTTGGCGGGCGCCCCTTGCGAATTGATTTGGCGGACTCGGATCCTTTTCTCGAAGGCAAGACTACAGTGCGAGGCGAACTACTAGATGGTAGTGACCCGAGGGGGCATTGGCGTGATCGTCACCGAGACAGAGACCGCGACCGTGATCGCGACAGAGACCATTATGACCATCATAGAGACCCAAAGCCTCAAGACCCGTCCGCCTTTCTGTCAGCCCTACCCTCCGGTGTTCCCGTACCCCCTGGGTCCACTGCATTAGATTCCATTAGTCAGACACTCGCCACGATGAATCCAGCTCAGTTAGTGGAAGTGCTGGCACAAATGAAGGTGTGCAGCGGTTTTCAGAAACGTGTCCAAACAGTTTTGCGAATGACACGCCGGCCACGGATCGATTGCTTTTCCCCCCCATTTCTTTAGGCATTTGTGATTACGCACCCTGAGCAAGCACGAGCGCTGTTGATCGCACATCCGCAGTATGCCTATGCGCTTTTCCAAGCGCTGCTATTGAACAAGATCGTAGATCAAACCGTCCTTCAGGTATGTGCGACGTCACGGTGCCTGATGGCCGAGTCGCCCGAGGAGCGCTGTTTTTTGAAACATTATTCGTAGCGTATGTTGCAAGCCACCGTGGGTAGCACTGCACCCTCGGTGGGACTTCCGCAGCCGCCCTTACCTCAGATGCCAACGTATCAACAGCCCCCACCTCTACACCCCACACCGCCGGTCTTGCCACCGCAAATGTCTGTCCCGCCCCCGGCAGGCCCGAGCATGTATCAACAGCCCCCTCACATGGCTCCGCAACACGCCTACTATCGACCACCACCTCCACCACCACCTCAACCCGCACCTCCCATTCAAGCGCCCCCGAGCTCGGTGCCTGACCTCAATATCGACCCTGCGCAGCGCGTGAGTGGATGGATTCTAATGAGCGCGTGACGCGCGCCTGGACGCTTCGCTGACGCTTGTCGTCTGTTTTGACAGCAAATGCTACTTCAGGTATTGAGTTTGACACAGGACCAAATCAACGGGTTACCTCCCACGGAACGTGACGCTATCCAAGCCTTGGTATGTGTATCGTAAACAAAGCGCTTCTTTGACCCTATTCTTGACGCAACGTCCGATCACAGCGGAACCAATTCATGGGCGGGATTACTGCATGAACAAAGTCCTTTTTGCGGACGCTCGGAGTTTGACGGTTTTGATTTTCGCTTGGCATCGGGCGGGCAAAAAAACGCATCAGAATCATAAATATTGTTGGCTTTGTCCGATCGGGTCCAAGGCTTTTGAGGTGCTCCGTTCTGTTCCGTCATGAACATGTTTTTCCTTACAAATGTGTATGGACCTAAACTACTCTAAACTTTCAAACAAGCTTATTTTCGAGACGCCGCGAGTGCTTGAGTGTGACCAGTTTGGCAGTGACTTCGTCCAGCGGTACCATCTCACCCTTTGATTTCGTTCCCACGTCATCCCTGTTTCGGACGTTGACCGACCGACCGTCGAGTTCTTCTTGACCCACGACTGAAAAACGAAAATGAAATGTCGGAGGAGATCCGTTGAACGAAAAAAGGCACATGAAAAAAAAAACGTACCCAAGAGGAAATTGTATTGTGCGATTTCACCGTTGCGAATCTTCTTGGGAAGCGTGTCAGCCCCATTGTCCACGTCCGCAAACAACCCCAACGCAGTCAGCTTATCAGCAATTTCTTGGGCATACTCTTTCTACATACGCCAAAAAAAAGGAGGGGGTGGAGTAATTTGAGCTGCGGAGATGGATCCGAGAATGGACACAACGTGACTCACATAGGGGACGGCAACGGGAATCACGAGCACTTGACGAGGGGACAACCAGAATGGCCTGTTGTCATCATCGTTGAGTACGCACACGTTCTCAAGAACCCGCAGCATGCCGCATCACACACCATTTCCCACCAAAGTGTTCCGTAATGATGGCGATGAACCGTTCGAGACTTCCCAGGATCGCACGGTGAATCATCACCGGCCTCGAAGGAGGCTTGTCAGGGTTCGTCATTTCCTCCGCAGAGCGGTACTTGAGGTTGAACCGTTCCGGGAGTTGGAAATCGAGTTGGATGGTCGCGCACTGGAATGATCTACGTAGGGCGTCTTTGATGTAGATATCAATCTTGGGACCGTAGAAAGCACCATCTCCTGGATTGATCCCCCACTCCCCGGGGTATTGCTTGTCGAGGGCCTCTTTCAGTTGCTACACCATGCGCGCAAGTCAGCATGTGATTGTACCGGAAGACAGGCAATGTGACTGACAGTTTCAGCGACATCCCAGGTTTCTATAGTTCCGAGATAATTCTCAGGACGCGTAGACAACTCCATGCGGAACTCAAAACCGAACAAGCCGTACACATGCTGCATGAAATCGAACAGCGCCTCGATCTCGGAAATGATCTACAACAGCCACCATCAACCAAAGCTGCTTCGCCATATCGTTTGTACTGCATGCGCCCTCACCTGTGATGGCATGCAAAACACGTGCGTATCGTCTTGCATGAAACGCCGAACGCGGGTTAGACCGGTCAGTGCACCCGAGGCTTCATTCCTGTGCACGATACCAAATTCGGCCATCCGGATCGGCAACTCTTTGTAACTCCGGTCCCGGGCATCAAAAATGAGGCAATGACCAGGGCAGTTCATCGGTTTAAGGGCCCACGTCTCTTTCTCGATGTTGAGCATAAACATGTCATCCTTGTAGTTTTGCAAGTGACCCGAGGTCTCCCACAGCTTCGAGTTGTATATGTTGGGCGAGATGACTCACGATGATGTCAGATGAGGGACTTGGAGAGCAATGTCCCTGAACCGAAATGCTCACCTTCTTGGTAGCCGCGTTTGACGTACTCTGACTGCATCCGCTCTCAACGATCTGTGCGAAAATGACTCGAAAAAGTACGTACCCTCATCAACTCGAGCAACGTGTTGTAGATCCGGGTACCATGAGGTAAAAAGAAACAACTCCCCGGACTGAGATCATTGAAAAAGAACAGCTCTTGTTCCTGAATATGGGGTAAAAAAGATATGCATCATGATCACTCAATCTCTCGATCAAATCATACCCTGCCGATTTTACGGTGATCGCGTTTAGCGGCCTCTGCCAAAAATGCTTTGTAATCCGACAATTGTTTCTTGTCCGGGAAGGAGATGCCGTATACGCGCTGTAACGAATCGTTTTTTGCATCCCCTAAAAAGTAGGACGCAGAGTTCTGCAGAGACGATCAGTCATCCAAAGAAGAAGAAAGAAAGAAAGAAAGAAAGAAATCAAACCCTCGACTAACCTTGGTGACCATGAACGCCTTGATCTTGCCAGTATGCGGAATGTGAGGCCCGATACACAAATCAACCATTGGCCCGCAACGGTAAACGGTGGTGGAAGAACCATCGGGAATCTTGGTCTCGATGAGGTATTTCTTGTACTTGTTATACTGTCCAGTGTCCCGATCGATCAGCCGTTCGTGACACGCACGACCTTGTGTGTCCACGTACGCTAAACATCTCCAACAGATTCTCCTTTGAGACGAGTAGTCGCTCAAACTTTTGTCTGTCCTTGATCGCACTCTCGGCGATCTTTTCAAGTGCAGGGTAATCCGTATTGATAACGACTCTAACATCGCGCGTCAACATCAATGGAGGTCACCACGAAACATAAACATAAACGTTGACGTACCTCTCCTCGATCGCCATCTCATAAAAGAAACCATCGTCCGTCGGCGGTCCGATGCAAAGATGACATCCATAATGTCTCTCCGCAGCCTCTCCAAGAACGTGCGCCGACGAATGCCAAAACACGCGTTTGCCTTGACCCCAAACGCACGTCATTTGTCAATTCATACCACACCGCCAAAAAAAACCATCGCCCCATACCTTCTGGATGCTCGAAATCCAATAATTCGAGCTTGCACGAACGTTCGAGCGGTCGTTCGAGATCCCAGAGAACGGCGTCGACCTTGTATCGTCGTCATGGGTCAGAAACACAAAAAAAGAGATGCAATTTTTCATCGAGATGGGTCACCTTTGCGATCACGACGCGCTCCGAGAGACTCTTGGAGACCTCCTTGGCAACGTCCAACGGACTCGTCTCCCAACTTGTTGCATTGCGTTCAGACCCATCTGGCAAGGTGATAGTGATCGACTCTCTTGGTTGTGCTACGACACCGCAGAAATGTTTTGTCAAAAAAAAAGACAACAGTGAGCGAGAGAGGGAAAGACGGAGACACACACACCTTTTACAAACTCGTCATACTCGGCACGCAACCGTTCAAACAGTCGGATCCGCTGATCGATGTATTCAGGTGGTGGTTGAAGCTGTCCAGCACCATCGTCAGCATCAGCATCAGCATCGTCCATCGCTCCATAGTAAAGACGTACCTCGAGCGGGTACTGCGACCCAGCGCTCTGAACCTTGTCCTTCTTCTCCTTTGGCTGCTGTTTCTTTCCCTCCCCCGGACCCGGATGTGGACCGTTTGGGAGTACGGCTGGTTGTGAGGACGATGCGGCGGACGACATCGTACGTGGGTGTCGCTGTGAGATGAAGGCGGGGAAGAGAGGGACTCTGTCGAGACGATGGTGGTGTAGGATACGATACGACCTGTGTGTGGGTCGAGCGAGCAATCGGAGCATCGACTCCGGAGCGTGACTTGACTTGGATGTGTCTACTTTTGGACGTATCGCCAGATAAAAAAAATAAAAAATAAACAAAACGTCTATGCTTGGAGCAACTTGAAAACTTTCATATCATGACAAAGCATTTACGACAAGATAAGATCGTCCGAATCTAATCACCAGACCCAACCCGCCACACCTTGAGCACCCCTGCCCGATCCCCACTCACGATTCCTCCTCGAAACGGCGCATCAATACACGCCAACGCCGTAATAATATCCTGATGCGACTTGAGCAAATTTTGCTGGTGATGCATAATCATCGACATCCGCTGCGGTGCCCGATTGTTCTGGTTCGTCGCGCTCGGCGATTCCACCCACGTCTCAACGTGACTCGTCACCGCACCGTTTGACGAACGGACCGTGCTGCGCGCACACACACGAGTCAGTACGGCACCACACGCAACTCGTCTCGCGCACCTATAACTCGGTCGCTCGTACTCGGGCTCCGCACTCACCAACACCGAGGTGCGCTCCACCTTGCTCACATCCCACAACCTCACCCGCCGATCTTCAGAGCCACTCACAATAAACCCTCGATTCCGATTCGAGCTCGGCACGTCCGCCGACAAATCCACAATCTCTGAACGGTACATCCCCGAGTGACCCCCGAAATCCAGCCCCACAACCAATGCGCGGACGTCGGGCGACGGGGCGGGCAACGAATCGTCCCGCTGTATGCTCTGCGAGGGTCCACGGTCCCGTCGCGAGAACCCGGCATTGGCATAGGCTGCGCCGCCAGGGTAGCGCGAGTTCACGAGCGCAGCGACGGCACCGGCTGGGCTCTGCTCTGCATCGACGCCCGTTTGCTCCTCAGGCTCTGGTATCGGCTCAGACGCTGACGTCGTCGTTCGCGTGACAAAACTCTCCACCAACACCGTCTTCTCTATATCCCACACCTCGATCAACGTCGACGGTGCCGGCTCTGGACTCCCTTTCCACGTCTCCACCGCGACCATCACCCAGCGCCCCTTGCCTTTCGTGGGGTGTACAGTACATTGGTGTACCCGCGCCGTTCGGCCAGCACCAGACCGACCGACTTGCCAACTCTTGAGCAGTAACCCAAACCGCTTGTCCCAAAGCGAGAGCACCCCCGATGACGTACCCACTAGAATCCATGTCCGTTTTCGATCCATACACATACATGTGATCGAGCCAAAATGACGGGCATTCTCCAGCCGTTGTAACACACGCATCGTCCGCAGATCCAGCGTGACAATGACAGAATGCGTGGTCGCATACACCAAATTCGACGCCACATCTAGACCAATCGTTCAGCATGCCCACCATGACAGACACATCCCAAAAACCACGCACCGGTATTGAAGTGCGACATGCAAGTGACATACTCTCCAGACGATTCGACCCTGTATTCTCGTACGACCGACAGCTTACCATACTTGGGTAACGATCCCGACTGGTTCACGTGCACGCGAACGACATGCACGCTCCCGTCCTCCGCCGCACTCGCAAAACAGTGCACGCCCTCGATGATACACAGGCTCTTGACGCGCGCATGGTGCTGGGTGAACGTATGCCGCGGTTTACTCGTCACGCTCCGCTCCAGCCGCGCCGTGTCCCAAATCTTGACGCTCCCGTCGTCCGAAGCCGACACGAAGAACGAGTGATCGGGGGCAACGGCGAGCCCGGTGATGCAATCCGTGTGGGAATGGAGATGGGCCACGAGCGTGGCTTCAACGCGACGGTTACTGTTGTCTCGGGCGATGAAGCTCTGGCGCGCGGCGTTCCGCCGACGGATTGGTCCCTCGTGCACGCGAGGACCGAAATCATGTTGTAGTTCACGATTGTTGTCCAAATAGAGGTTCTCGAGCAGGTTGTTGATCCCCACTTCCTGACTGTCTGTGCAACCACGTGTCAACATGCAAACAGGATGGAACAAGTGGCACATACCGTATGTAGAGATTGGCTGGAGAGATGTGACGCGCGATCGAAAAGTCTGCCGAGTGGGACCAGCCGTCGAGATGGGCGAGGATCGCCCTGAACGCTCTGGCGAACACTCTGAACGCATGCGTGAGGGCGTTTCGAGAACCCCGACGGCGTTCGTGTTCGACGACCCGACAGCAGGTGCAGCCTTTTGTCCGTCCGTGCTCCCAACCTGGATTCTATGCGGCACGCGGAGTGCCGATGAGTTCGTTGTCGACACCACCGAATCAGTCGGACTGCTAGGACGATCGTGAGCTGGGGGCGGGTTCGGAAGGCCAAGCGTAGACGTGGTAGTTCCCGGAAGTGAAGGTGATTGTGCAGCAGCATGTCCTGCGCGCTCACGAGCTGCAACAGCGAGATTGAGAGATGAACCAGAGCTATTCATTGTGGCAAGGCGTCGTCGCAACTCGTCGAACGCAGGCGTGTTGGGGGGGTGGTCGACGCTGGTCGCCCGAGTCATCCGGGGCGTACCAAGTCGGGCCAACATATCACTCGAGCGGCGGGAGGAACGCGAGAGGTCGGTGGTGGTGCGCGATTTGAAGAAGACGGTCTGAGGGACGACGGAAAGCTTCTGGAGCTCGACGTCCCCCGTCGTGCGGATGATCCTTTCGTAGTCGGGTTCTAATCGCAAGCGGGAAGCAAAGCTACGACACTCGGATGAGTATCGATCGCACGAGCATACATCGTATGGAACGCACCTCGACGCGTTATTGGCGAGTTTGAGAATGTAATCGTGCATTGCGACGAGTTTTGCCTCGTCAGCAACAGTCATACCTAGGTTCTGTAGTTTCGACCATTGCGTCTCATCGCTGTTTCGCGATGAGAGGCGAGACCCGACGCTGATATGAGAACACTTACTCCTCGGTTCTGTTCTGCTTCGAAACATTGTTAGTTCCTGCCTTGCGCATTGAGACGATACTCTCTCGCGGCGACTCGACCTTGATCGCAGGCCGTCGTCGTTGACTTCGCCAGAACGTTGTTCGCTCTGCTTTCATGGCCCATTGAATTGCGCCATCGAAAACAGGACGGGGTAACTGTAGGATATGTAAGTTCATTATTTGACCACGTCGGATCATGCTACATACAGGCGACTTCATAGCTGCCAACAAGCTCTGCTCATCTATCTCCCTCATGTCGGAACGCAGAAGGTGGCGCAAGGAGGGGTACAGGATACACCACACGTCGCTCGGCTGGAGATGCTTCGCTGCCGAGGCGATGAAAGCAGCCGCCCCTGATCACAAGCACGTTGGTGCGCAATGCGAAACTGGAAAGCAAAACGACGAACCTTGTCGTATCCAAACGTTGGGGTGGTAAAAGAAGCATAGCGTCGCACTCATGAGCTCCCATATGCGCATCTTTTGGAAAAGTCCGAGTTCGCATAGACTGGTGAGAGCATACAATACACGTGCGACGACACTCTCCTCAACGTCTGCGGCGGTCAGTATACCAATACTTGCAACGAGATGGGTGGGTGTACTGACCTGAGAGCGCCTGCACCATCAACGGCAAGATATACTCGTCCAAACTTCGTCCTCCGGCACAGGCAGCAACGTCGACGATACTCTCAAAGAACGCTTGTCGGAGTAACCAGTCTCGGTCATTGAGATACGTGATCATGTGGCTCAGAATGACGTCGTTGGTCTTTTGCCGACCCAAGAAAATGCAGAGCGCGCTGATGTTGTGTAGCACGGCACGTTTCACGATGGGCGAGGGGTCCATGAGCAGTGCGGCGAGCTGTTCCTGAATGGACAGATGCAGGTCGTACAGGGATGCGTCGTAAGACACCTAGAGTCGACGGGTCAATAACGTCGTTGGTGCTTGCAGGTGGACAGGACGCACTTCAAAGTGGACTTCGTCGTATTCTTGTTTGTCGTTCTTCACTCCAGGAGCGATGCCGTGTGTCTTGAGTGTCGTACCCATTTCGAGATAATGGAGCGCCGTGTCCGCGAGGGGAGCGATGCACTGCGCATATGTCGCACGTACGGAGACTTCTGTATCTTGAACGAGATATCGAACGTTTGGGATGATGTACTCGGGAAACATGGAGACATTTGATGGTGTGATCACCGTTACTCTCATCAACTGTGAATGGGTTCAGTATTGTGTTGGAGTGTTAGCAAGGGCACGACACCAACGATTTGCATGAGCGTTCTGACGGCCGCAGCGCGCACGCTAGCTACTTCGTCTCGCAACAGTTCTACGACGTACGGAACAGCGCGATCCAACTTGGATTCATCAGTGAGGTGGGCACAAAGTGCCAAGAGAATGTCAAGTGCACGGATGCGGGACGAAGGCAAGGAGCAGTTTCTAATGTTTGCGAGCACGAGGGAGAGGAGGATGAGGGCAGGTCCATCCTCGGCGGGAGTTGGACTCGGTGAGGGTGTATACGATGGAATTTGCAACGAAACAGGAAAGATGTCCTGGTCTGTATTGTCAGCCAAGCCCACGGCAAAACGAAAAGAGAGTGGACCTGATGTAGCTTGACAGAGCAAGGGATGGGAGTGTCGTAGTCTACTCTGACGTCTGTGGGCTCAACCTGTTGTGGTGGGAGAAGGTAGGGTTCGATGGAAGCGTAATCTTCCCAAACTCTGTGTATGCGGTGATCGCTATCGTTGGCAAGTGCCTCACCTGGATTTGGAACGTTGGTGGCAGATTCCCTACTCTTGACGGTGTTGGAGGGTGGTGGGGTGGCTGCGGTGGTGGTGGTGGTGGAATTGGACGAGGGAAAGGGAAATAGAGTGGGACGTTCGCTGATGGAGGCGACGCATTCGTGAAGGAAAGAGTAGAACGATTCTGGCAAGACGTGACCTCGCGCGCTCGCCAAGGCGGCGTCAAAGGTGGGACGAGAAGAAGGGTCAAGGGATATCATTCGTTGTATCATGGTCTTTGGACGTGAGTTTGGCGTATCGGAGGAGTTGGGAGAGACTTACACGGATGCCCTGATCGTCGATCGCGGCGAGTTGGGGGTCGACAGAGTACTCGCCTTCGCGATACTTGAACAGTTGACTGAGGGAGAAGAGGGGAGCGCCCTCGAGGAACATTTCAGCAATGAGGCAGCCAGCACTGAATACGTCCATTGGCTCTGTGACGCGGTCGTTGTGGATGGGTCTGGCGTCTTTTTCAGCCTTGTAGAAACGCTCTGGAGCGAGGTAGCAGGTTCGCCTCCCGCTAGTATCGTAGAAAAAGGAAAAGTCGGATGGATCATCGAGAGGGAGACGGGTTGGTTTGTAAGGCGCAAAGTCGGTGAGGTAGATCCAATTTGAGGAGGAGACGAGGATGTTGGTGGATTTGATATCGCCGTGGGGGGTGTTTTGTTGGTGGGCGAGGGCGAGGGCGGAGAGGAGCTGGTAGACGATCCATTTCTTTTCGATGAGGGAGAGAAAGGGACGTGTGCTGAGAGAAAGAGGTGTGTGAAGTGGATAGCGTGGGATGAAGGGACGTACCTGATGCGGTCATAGAGGTTGCTGGCGATCCACTGACGGACGAGATAGCCGGCCTTTTCGGTTTCTAAAAATGCCTGATAGGAGTAGACGTTTGGGATGTCGTGGAGGGCATCCCTGTCGACTGTGAGTGGGGTCAGCGGGTCGGCGGGGAGAGAGGGAGAGAGGAGTACGCTTTTGCTTTCTGTGGTAGGCAGAGAGGGAGATGGAGGGGTCGTGTTTGATGAAGATCTTGACGACGAGGGGGCCATTGCGGTGACGACACTTTACTGTCTTGAGAAAGCGGGCTTGCCCGATGCTGTTGGGCGGTGAACAGAGGGAGAAGAGGAGGAGACGGAGACGGACCTCTTCTCGTAGACGATGTCTGGGGTGAGCTCTGCGACAAAGGCGTCGAGTGCGCCGGCGAGGGACGAACGGGAGTGGACATTGCCCATTGAAGTAGTGAAAGAAGAGACATTGATATGACACGCCACCGTGACATTTTGTCACGTTTTATTGTGACCCATCGAGTTGACCGTCGACGACGACGACGAGAGCTCGTTTTTCTTTTAACGTGGGAAATATCGAGGGGATGAATTACCCTCAGGACATGTCCTATATGATACCCAAATACGCTCCCCAGAATGCCATATCCCCAACGCAACTCATCGCACCGAATCCCCAAAACCAGATCCCCCCCCAACACCTCACCCTCACCCTCACACCCGCACAGCTCCTCCAGCAGCAGCAGCTTCCCACCAATTACATCCCACAAAACAGCCCCATGCGCATCCCATTCCAGTCGCAAATGCGCTATCCACACGAACGCGCGCCATTTCTTCGTCACCAGCTTCCCGATCGCGCCGACGAACGCGCCCTCGATCACACACCGACACACCAACCGTATGACCGCGCGCAGAGCATCCCCCAGGACATACAGGCAGACCGTCCCTCCTCCTCCGCCTCCGTCCGCTCACATCACTCCCATCCCCCCCACGACCCCCCTCCCCAACTCCATATGATGCCGCCTCCAACCTCCCGTCCCGGAACCGCATCTGGGCCCACCCGCATGAACCTCAACCACACCATCCACATCCCTCAGTCGCAGCAAATGGGCACCGTCCCGCAGTTGAATACAGCCGTCATGCAGATGGGCATCCCAATGAATCGTCCCCCCACAAGGACTGGTTCTGCACTCGGTCATGGCTCCCCGAAACAATCCCCCCGCATGGGTTTCGGCCCAATGGCTGCTCTCCCCCCCGTCCCTCCCTCCGTC
Source organism: Boletus smithii (assembly GCA_038092715.1). NCBI lineage: Eukaryota > Fungi > Basidiomycota > Agaricomycetes > Boletales > Boletaceae > Boletus > Boletus smithii. The sequence continues at coordinate 5,902 of JBBPQT010000291.1, read as the reverse complement.
CCAATGCCAGGTCCCATGTCAAATACCTTGGTCCCCGGAATCGGCTCAATGCCTGCCCACATGGGCGTACCAATGTCCTCCGCTAATATGGGTGCTCCTATCAACGGAAACTTGGGCATCGGCATCCCTCACCAGGGAATGCCTCCCATGCCGAGTATGGCCGGAATGCCTCCCATGGGCCCCATGAACATGCATACGTCGACCCCGGGTAACCTAGCTTCTGCTCAGAACATGATCGCCGGTCCTGGTGGCCCATTAATGGGTCGTCCAGTCCTCCCCCAAGGCATGCAACGCCTCGATCGGGAGCCAATGATGCAGCAACCATCCATCCCAGTCTCGCGTGAATCAGTCGCTATGGTCGCCCACCTCGCAGAACAAGCTCACGGGATGCCCCAGAACCTCCCTTCAAGCTCGACAAGTCCCTTCATGGGCCTCGATAACCCCGGTGGTCCCAGCATCCCCACCATGCCACGACAAAGTTCCCAACCCCCACAACAACAATCACCCGTCCGTCAAGTCCCGCCCCCTCACCGTTCCCCAATGCAGCCCATGCGCAAAATGAGCGAGATACCCGGCCCCGCACCAACACCCCCCGTCAACGTACCCCCCATTCCGGGTACGACCCCCGGTCAAAAACTTCCCCCTCACATCGCTTCCCTTAACCCGGCCGTCACCAGGATATCCTACTTGCCATATGTCGTCCCGCCAAAACCGTCCGACGCGTCCGATGCCACCTCCGACGAAGACAAGAAACCGTCCCCCGACGAATCCACCACCGACATCGACAAGGACGGCACGACAGAGACCAAACCCCCTGTCAAGATCGAGGACCCCGTGCGGATGCTCACGCCCTCCGACATAGTGGCGCTCAAAGACGTCATGGTGCGCGACTCGGCGTACGAGACCGTGTATCGTGCCAAGCAAGCGAGCATGCTGCAGGAATTACGGACCGCTGGACCGAGTGGTAGATTGGCTTGGTGGGACAGGGACTTTGCTGCCAATTTGGGGATCAACCGACGCCCGGAACGGTTCGACGTTCGGTATCCCCGTCCACCGCGAACTGACAACAGCATGGGAGCGAGGAAGAAAGGAGCGAGGCGGGAAGGCATTCGCATGTCAGTCTATTCTTTTTTTCATTTTCTACAACCATCATGGTTGAGCATTCGATAGACCGAGGAAATTACCCCCCGAGTTGGCGAACCGGCCTGAGCAACTTGTGCCGATTCGACTCGAGTTTGACGTGGAGCATCACAAGATGCGCGAGACGTTCGTCTGGAATCTCAATGGTCAGTCCTCCACCACTTTCTCCCCGCCTCGCTCAACCTCGTGTGGTCCAGACCCCGTCATCACCCCCGAAATGTTTGCACAGACCTTGGTCGAGGATTACGCTCTCCCCCCCACCTATCACAGCGTGATCGCCAAGTCGGTCCAAGAACAATTGAGCGATTACAAAGCGCACATTGCCAGCATAGACACAGACTGGAGACCACCTGCGATCGAGATACCCCAGTCGGAAGGCCCTGGCGCGGAGGAGCAGGACGACTCGGACGTGGAGATCGTACATCATCCTCAACGATCTGCCCCCGAGCGCGACGCCGACGTGCTTTGCATAGACAGGGAGGACGACGACGTATTCGTAGGAAGGGGTACGTTGGACGAGGAGGAGGTAAAGTGGTGGGAGTCGTGGCGGAAGCGTGCAAAGAAGGAGGTGCCGACGCGTATCCTGTCGACCAACCGGCGGAAAAAGCGCAAGATTAGTGCCAAGATCGAGGAGCCAGACGAGGCGAGCGGGAGCAACGACAATGGCAAGGAGAGACCGCGGATGGTGGACGAGTTTGAGGTGGACGAGAAAAAGGTGTTTGAGGACTTGCGGATATTGATCAAGGTGCGTTTGCGTCGTGGTGCCGTTGGCGGCGTGTTGACCGTGCGTGCGCTAGCTTGATATCATCGTGGGCTCGATGAAGCTGGACGATCAGTTTGAGTGGGACCTTGAGAACCAGGATGCGTCCCCGGAACAGTTTGCCGAGGTGTATGCAAAAGAGCTGGGTCTGGGTGGGGAATTCAAGTGAGCATCCGCATTTGAACGATGCGGGCGTGCTGTCTAACCTATGACTAGGTCTGCCATCGCACACTGCATACGGGAGCAAGTGCAAGTGTACCAGAAATCTCTCTTCCTCGTGGGCCATCCCGCTGATGGCACAGCCGTCCAAGACGACGACCTCCGCATGTCTTTCTTACCCAGCCTCACCTCTGCCGCAAGAGCGATGGACCAAGTCCAGTCCTTTACGCCCACTCTCAACTACCTCAGCGACGGCGAGATTGAGCGGAACGAAAAGGAGCGAGAAAAAGAGCTCACCAAGAGACGGAAACGAAACACGCGTGGCCGTCGTGGTATTGCACTTCCAGATCGCGAACCCAATCGAACTTACCGTACCCCCGCGGTCGGCTTCCCCGAGCTGGATCCTGCGACGCTGGCCGCTGCTGCTGCTGCGAGTGCGCCCACCTCCAGGCGTGCGGCCGCAGCGGCTGCCTCGCTGACGATCGCCAACATGGTGGCGTCAGAGAATGGGCAGACGATCATGCCACTGCAATTGCTGCCCCAACAGTCGGCACCGCAGGTGACGTTGTCGTTGGGCAAGGAGAAGAAACCAAAAGGGCTTTTCAAAGCACCCGACTATCCTCCTGAAATTCTCCGTCCCCGCGCGCGTGTGAGTGCCCCAACGCCGACGACCGCCATGGAATCCGCCTCCATGTTGCCCTCGTCGCTACTCGAAAATGACCCCCCTGCCTCGGTCGTGACCCCTGCGCCGCCAGATGCCAAGGCAATTGCGAAGAAGTTGAGGGAGACTGAGAGGGAAGCAAAAGAAAGGGAGTTTGCGGATGGACAACATGCCAACGCGATAAATGGTGTTTGGCACTGCTCCAACTGTGGCTGTCCCGAAAGCATCGCTATCGGACGACGAAAAGGCCCTTTGGGAGACAAGTCGCAGTGTGGAACGTGCGGTACGCCGGCCATCTTTTTTTTTTATTGATGCCCGCTAGAACTGATGATGTGTGTCATTTTAGGCAAGTTTTGGCATCGACATCGACGCCCGCGGCCGGTTCAATATAATCCGGATCTCCAGTACCATATGAACTTGAGAAACGAGGAGTTGGGCAAGACAAACGCCAAGAAGCGGGGTCGGGCCGCGAATTCGGTCGCTGCAGACGGCGCGGAGACACCGAGCCGGCAAAAATCCGAACAGTGGGTCGAGGTACCGACACGACCCCCGAACTCGGCGACGATACCACCGTCCGAGGATGATCGACCAGTATCGCCAGTATCGACGGCGTCGAGCGTATCCGAAGCACCTCTCGCCCAACAATCTCTGAAAACGAACGGTGCGAATCAATCCACCTCTGCCGCACCACCGCGTCCGACGACACCCGACTCACCACAACCACCTGGAAACGTGAACTTGAGTTCTCCAGGTGGAGACCCCGCTTTGAATGCGGGCGGCGCATACGTGAGCGCACACGTTTTCTGACGCGGATGTTATTGATGCTCAAACGTCAAGTGAACAGTCTATACCCACGTGGCTATCTGGTGCGATCGTGTCATTGCAGGCCAAGTATCCAGACGACAAATTCGAGGCGATCTTGCGCAAGTCGTCACCCAAAGCAACCCCAGAGTGGCGAATAAAGTGTTTGGACTGTCCTGGCAAGGTACGTCAGCTATGCGAGATGAATTTGAATGGGTTTTTTTGGTTTTCTGATGGCCAAGGTTAGTTGTATAACCCTGGACCGGGCGATTCGTTGTCGAATTACGAAGTACATTTGAAAAATCGGCAACATCGGTTACGGGTCTCGAGTCGCGTCAAAGGTGGCTCATCCTAGGCGTCGTTATTTACGAAAGGGGATCCAGTTTTGCTTTCTCTCCACTCGACTCTCTTTTTCGTCTTCTTTTTTTTTCTTTTTCTGTGGCAATGTGAATGATCTTGCTTACGATCCCGCTGTGTCGTGTACTTGCTTGTACATACCTTATTATCATGTTTATCATGCTTTTTTCGGGGAATACTTGTCCGTCGTGTGTCGCTCTTACAGAGCTACGTAGCGCAGCGAGCATTGTCTTTGGACGAGCGACGGGGCAGCCGGAGTCGGGCTCAGTCGCTCCTCGTCGCTCCCCTCACCCACCTGCCACCCAGGATCCCGAGTGTTCAAATCCATCTCTGTGAAGTTAGACTGAGACTCATTCGTTGTAACGCAATGATAGTATGTCATGAAGGCTTCAGTCATGCAACGTCAAAGAAACAAGTACGGGGAGATTTTAGACCTCGGATAAATGCGAAATAATCGGCGCTAGTACAGGAGCGTCACTGCAGCCTACTAGCGCATGACGAATAGATACATCTACAAGTAGTACTTTGGTACATAGCCATATTTCAATTTATCGTGGTGCGACTCATGTCCTTCCGTCGGGAGGCATCAACAGAGCCATCGTGACCACTGCCAGCCAGGTACAATATTTACGGTGTTGCTCCATATTGGTGCTGCTGAATAGCTGCGCCGCTATCAATGGACCAGGAATCCCCAGCAGGTTGGCAAAGGAGGCCAAGGCCAGTCGGACGGCAGCAGGGAACGCCTCGGGCGTCCATCCAAAGAGCTACTACGATTCCCACTGGCAAGTGGCGAGAAAGAAAAAGCTGCTCACTGCGGCGTTGAAAAAGTACTGGAAAAAAGTACTCGAAAATGTTGAAGCCAACATGGTTCGCCTGCGTATTCACAATATCGTAGAGGAAGAGAGATACTTACGCCCATGAACATGGACGAGAAAACGAAGGGTCCATTTTCGCCCAACCATAGGTGCACGGACCATCGAGACGGGTAGCATGACGGCGGCAATCCCGGGGGTGTAGACGATTATATAGTCGACGTACGTTTGTTTCTAGAATAACATAGATCGCACTGTTCTTCCGTTGCAAGATTGTAAGCAAGTATGTGCCGGCAATGCTAAAACCTGTTGACGCCTACGCTGAGATAGATGTGTGATAAAGGGTGGATGTCTTACCCCAGTAGTCAAACATCCAGGTAATCCATACAATGATCGTGATCCGTACCATTCTCCAGCTCCAAAATAATTGTCCGAGTCGGGAGATCTCACTGGCAAGTCTCTTGGAGAAACCCATTTCATCCTCAACTGGAGTCTCCTTGCATCGCTCGTAAAGTGACTCCACGGTGAAGTCGCAGGAACGCTTATTGAAGGCAGCGATCTTGTGAACGACCTCAACCGCAACACAGTCCCTCCCTTTTGACAGGAGGAATCTTGGAGATCCATGAAAAGGAAAGATGAAAAGGCGGATGATGACAACACCAAGCGTGATCACAGTGATCGTGAAAAACCTTTATATCTCACGGTTATCACCAAAACCGAGGAACGAGTCGCGGATATAGACAATATCCAGAGATGATCCCCATACAGTATAAAACGCGTATTGTCTGTCAAGTGTAAAGTACAGATAACTTAATTAGTTTGACCTCCCTAGAAGAGCTTCAACATACCGTAAGGACTTTCCTGGGATTTAGCGCTTGATAACTCAAAGGCATTCCATGAGTGAGAACTGCCGTACTGGCTATGGAAGGCGGTTGTAACGTTCTGTCAGGAGAACGGTTGAGGTGCATATCTACTACAAATTTTTAGTTATGTGAGGACGCTACCTGTCAGTTGAACGAAGATATATGATGCCAAATGAGCCTATCACAAAAAGTGCAGAAACACAATATATGCCTAAATAGAGTAAATGCTCACATCACGGGTACCGAAGGTCCGCGAGATAAAATATACATTTCAGTCGCTCTGACATTTCTTGCTAAATCCTTATAATGGACTTATAAACTATATACCGTTTTCTTTACCTTCCAAGGG
>JBBPQT010000290.1:0-19175 GCA_038092715.1 Boletus smithii | reverse complement strand
ATGTTAAATTATCTAAACACATGAAAGCAAAATGGAGTCAAAATATAATTAATAAATTAATAAATAAGTTAGAAACTCAAACTAAAAAAGAAATTAATGCAACCGTGCCAGGTGAACACGGCGGCCTTTGATTCTGATCCAAAGAGATGCGACTTTCCCTCTGCGAGCTCTGCGCCGAATATTTCTGCATGGCCGTGGAGGAGCTGTAGAGTCGAGTGTGAGTGTGAGTGTGGGGATGCATGGGCAGGGATACCTTTATTGCAAGGGTCGTGGCTGGGTCGAGCTCGAAGCGATATTCTGTCTCTGGAAGGAGGCGCCATTCTCTGCTGTTGCTGTTTGACATGCGAGCCACTTCCGACGAGCGCGGACAGTTTGATTAACGTCACTCCCTCATTTATAAAACGCGGCGGTCCATGCACGGCTGAAATCCCGAAATGCATCCCAGCCAACTCGACACTGCAGCCTCTCTCAGCCTCGAGCAAAATACCCACATCGATGCACGTCGTCTCAGGTATTTTGTTCGCTCCTCAGCGCCCGTCTCTCACTCGATCCTCCCAGGCGCAAGATCGACTGGCATATCATGCCCTTTATGTGCAGTACGTCCCCGCCATCTCAGCCCGCTCGTCCCTCATCCCCCCCCCTTCCCAGTCATGTATCTGTACGTCCTTTTTCTTTCTCGTCTCCCCGCCCTCATCCGCCCAAAGAATCACCTTTATGGACAAAACGACCCTCGGCGAGGCAGCAGTCCTCGGCATCGAGTCCGTCCCCTCTTCCCCCTCATATCCTTCATACAAACCCCGTCTCCACAGGAATGGCGCCCACTTGAATGCCACCCAGTTCAACTGGCTCGGTACCATCTTCTACCTCAGCTATCTCGTCTTTCAATACCCTCAGAATCTCGCCTTGCAACGCTTTCCCGTCGCCAAATGGATGAGGTACTGCCCATCCTATCCAGCCACCACCCCCCGCTGACACCGTCACAAGCATCAACATCTTCCTCTGGGCGGTCATCCTCTGTTGCCACGCAGCTTGCACCTCTTTCGGCGCTCTCTTTGCCGTTCGCTTTCTCCTCGGCATATGTGAAGGCGCCATCACACCCGGGTTCATGATCGTCACTTCCATGTTCTACACCCGCGCCGAACAGACACGTCGTGTTGGCTACTGGTGTCAGTCCTCCCGTCCTCCCGTCCCACATATCTCACGTTCCCATCCATTTCAGTCCTCATGAATGGCTTTGCCGTCATCATCCTCGGCTTCATTGCCTATGGCGTCCTTCATATAAAAACTCCCAGCTTCATGCCCTGGCAATGGTCAGCACCACTTCTCCCCTCATACATCGGCGATGACTCATTCATCAACTTAGGCTGATGATCATTACTGGTGTCATCACCCTCTTCACCTCCGTTCTCTTTTGGTGAGCATCTTCCCATCCCGCTCCTTTACTTCCCTAAACAGTCCCGGCTCCCAGGCGCTTCTTCCCAGATTCTCCAACAAATGCCTGGTTCCTAACTCCGCAAGAGCGCATTGCCGCCGTAAAACGCATACAAGTGAATCAGACCGGCTTGGAAAACAAATCATTCAAGATAGAACAGTGAGTCCCTTCTATCCGAGTTCCGCTCCTGTCTCATCAACGTCCCTCGAGATTCTACGAAACGGTCAAAGATCCCAAGACCTGGCTTCTCGCTTTTTTCGCAGCTGCCGCGTGTGTCTCATTCTTTCATTTGCGTTGCCAACTGTCTCATTTCAAACCTCCTTTCAGTAATATTGTCAATTCGGTGCGACCCCTTGTTGCCATACCTGGTTTCGCCGCTCAATTCCCCACTAGCTCACTAATCAACGTCAGCTCATAGTTGCCCAGTTCGGTTTCAATGATATCCAAACAACTTTGCTTGGGTGTGTCGACGGCGTCGTCGAGAGTGCGCAGCTTCCTGGATTCTCTCCTGAATTGCCCTGCGCTGACCCAACGCCCCAATAGTCTTGACAATCTTCCTCGCCGTGACCCTTGCATCACAACCATTCATCGGCCGTGCCTATACCGGCGCACTCATGTATGTTCCTGCCATCCTCGGTGCAATTCTCGTCAGTACCCTGCCATTCTCGGACAAGGTCGGCCTACTCTTTTCCTATTGGATTTCAAGTGAGCCATCATCGTGACCCCTCCTCAAACTTAGATAATAACTCTCTTCAGTTTTCGCCATTGCTCCGTTTACGATATTCCTAGGATGGGTAGCTTCCATAACAGCCGGTCATACCAAACGCGAGTTCATGTTGCCCTTGACCTCGAGCCGTAGTCTGATTGCTCGTTTGCAGGTATCACCACAAATGCCATCGTACTCTGTGCTTATGCGATCGGAAACGCCGTTGGTCAGTTTATGTGGAAGTCACAGTACCAACCACGGTAGAATTATTTTCCGCTTTCTTTCCAGCTGAGCTGAATGTGTTGCAGGAACCATGTCCCGTGGGCTGTCATCACCTGCACTAATTTTACTTCCGCAGTCACCCTCCTCGTGTTACGCTACCTGTACTCACGTGAAAACAAATGCCGTGACTTCGAAACTCGGGATGAGACGTACGACGCCGTTTACATCAAGACCGAGTCTGGCGAAGAAAGGCAGATTGACAAGGCAAGTATACCACGAGCATCCCATCTGCATGATATTCACCATTGTTCACAGGCATTCCTTGACCTGACCGATAAACAAAACCGTGATTTCCGCTATGTCCTATAAGCTTCCATCTGTAATCTTCGTAGGATTCTCGTCTGAAGACAATACTTTAGATGCCAGTGTATAGCTGATCATGTCTATTTGCGTGTGCTTGATGTAGAGTTCGCGACCACCATCCGGTAATTGTCCTTTACGGGGTGTTCGGTCGGGATGACTTGCTTTGCCCAAGCAATGACTTCCCGTCTTTTTGTCTCCGTGAGTTTGTACAGACAAGTAACATTCTTGGTGTTCCCTTGTGAAAGAGAAAGCGTAGATGGTTCCATATCATTGGAGTCCTCCGAGCATGCGGAACCAGAGCTACTGGCGCTTTCCAACAAGCTCGAACAGGTGCTGCAGACAGAGGAGAAAAGAGAACTACTTGACGAGGAAAGCCCTTGCCCGCATTCAAGCACAGGGGCGTCATTCAATCCACGAACGTGGACACTGGATGGGCACGTCGAATACTCGGAGCTGCAATGTTGACTCGAGCCAAGACTAGCACACCGTTTGAGTGACTCGGAAGCGTCCGAGTTACCCCAGTCGCAAGCCGAACAACCGAGGAACGAAGGATGATTGTCTGTTCGTCTGATGCCGTCGCGAGGACCAATCGTGGTAAACAAGGACTTGGACAGACGATGTACATGTCGCCGAAGAGTGGTCAACGCCGATAGAAGGCGCAAGCGCTCGTGCACCAGCTCACATGCAGGTGCGGCAGTGATGGAAGAGCGGAACGCGAGTTCGTCCACGATGTAAGCGGCGCAATCTATCTCGTCCGACTTGCGGCGATGTGGCACGTACGCGACGATACGGACGTGGCGAGCGTCGTATACGAGCCCAAACAGTACCAACCACTCTGGAAAGGGTTCTGGGATGGCTTTGACAGCTTCTCTTTGTGTCAACGACGCGAGGACCGTGAGATGGAATTGCCCATGTCTGGTTAGCTCCTCGGGGATGGATGCCAATGTGAGATGTCCAGAACGGGAGAGTTGTGTTTGAATTGGCTCTTTTATCCCGAGGAGCAAGCATCGTGTGTTCTCGGTCACACTGCTTGCATGTTCTGGAACGAGTGCAAAGTCAATGCGCATGGGCGTACTCTGCGAGGAGTGACCCATCGCTGGCATGTCACTAGCTTGCCTGTCTTAGCTACGTTGTAAAAAAAAATCGCTGGCGAGCGTACTCACCTCCTTAGCCTGGTGCGAGGAATTCCCTCAAACGCACGAGGAACAAACGTCGCCAGACAATCATCCATCCCAGGATTTGTCAACAACTGCGCTACGACGTCCCGCGGTACTTCATCAGGTACGACCAGACGTGTCTCGGCGGCACTCTCGAACCGAACGTTGCGAAAGGGACAGTATCGATCCACAGCGCATGCCATTCCACACTTGCCACTGTCAGCAAAGGCTAAGCACTCCTTTTCAAGGTTCATGAGATACTCGGCGAGATTCTTGCACCAAAAATGACACAGCACCAACCATCCATGAAGCGGGTACGATGAGTTTGGCGCGTCCTTCGGGTTTCCAGTAAGAGCGAAGATGGAGCACGTACGCCAACGCCTCCCTGAGTTCTGGCGGGCTCGTCTCAAGCGATCTCTTGTCCAACAACAACCTATCTGGAATCAGCCATTGTGGAAAAAGGTTAAGCCTCAAAGCCTCACCTCTCTTCCTCAGGCTTCTCGGAACGTGTACGGAACATCTAGACTTGTAGAATAGTCACCTGAGGGACGGTGGGGTATGGTTGCAACAGAAGAATGCTGGAGTGCTATTAGTATTACTGGGTCGCCGATGATCAGAGGGTCGGACAAACTGGCAGTGCAGCGTGCAACGAGGGCTTGTTGAATGTGCCATAGAATCTGTCGCACCTTGAGCGAGACCTGTTACGTCTAGCTTACATCGAAAACGACTAAGTGAGTAGAGCCTCCTACATAATAATCTGCGTGCTATGCTGCCGTGCCTGTTGGCGAGAACGCGGCGGTCATCAAGTTCTGGGACTCACTGGGATCAGGCAAACGAATTCATGAAATTAGCCAACTCCAATTAAAACGTCAGGACCGTGTACTAATCACAACCATCCAGTAGGTTATATACCCGAACACATTACACGAAGGAACCCACTTTCACTGCTTTTCGAACGGCTGCTGAATTACCCTCAAGGTATCGATATGTCGTCTGAAATACTTGTGTCATTTGGTGTTTTGTCTTGGAGGTCAACGAGGGTGTAGCCTTGGGTATTGTGATCGGTCGTCCAAAGAAGTCAACGGGTGGCTGGGTATCAGGAATTCAAGTTAGATTACCCTAAAATCGAAGAGATTATAGGTTCCTACCTTGTCTGCAATGTCGGCGTGTTTCTGCGTGCGAGCCCGTTTGTTGATGGGACCAAGGTCAGAGCCGGATGATTGGGTTCGTTCCAAGGGACCTTCCTCTCCCGTATTACCTGTTACGTCTCTAACACCATCGAGCTCCTGTGCAGGAGCCCTACAACGACGTTGAATGGAGGATACCGAAAAGAAGGCTAGGACTGACCCCTTGTGAGCTAGGTTTCTTGGCCTAACGTTCACTTTCTCAGCTGTGATCGTTTGTTGTGTGACCAGGGAAGCATCGATCTGCGACGAGGTCAGTTGGGAGGGGTCAAAAAAATAAACGGTACGGACCTCTGTAGCGATAAGGTGACGAACAGCATACCTCGAGACTGCAATATCAGGTGCGCGCCTCCCGTCATAGGTCACGAAAACATCTACTGGCCTATGGATTCTCGTGAGTGACAATCGAAATAAGATTGTGGCGGCACACACGGGTCGAGTCTGTAAACCACCTGACCATCCTCTGTTCTTTCTTGAACGAATCGAAGTTCAAGAGAAACCATAATCTCAACAAGGCGGGCGAGCAGAGCACGTTCTTCGGGTTTGATAATTTGGCTGTTCACCTGTGACAAGGCAAGACAAGCTGAACCTCGATTTTTGGGTGTAGACGAGGATCTAAGTGCACTCACGGGTCGCAAAGGAGGTGATATTATGCGATTGATGTATGGAACGATCTCTAGTTGGAGAACCTGACCCACGATCAGGTGTCGGTTAGCACCTGTATTCCTCCCAGAAGTGCGAATGCCATCAGAAAGAGATTTCAGAATGTCCTCATTAGTGCGTGTGATCAATGAATTCTACGCTCCACGGATATCAGTGATCGTAAAGCACAGTATTTGAAGGAACTTGCATCCCAATCCGCGGAGTCCCTTTCAACTCGTGTCCCCGCACGCTCTCGGCACAGCGGGTGGAAGGGAACGAGAAAGTACGGGAGGTATACTTGCAGGCCAAAATCACCGTCGGCATACATGGCTGAGGAAAATATATCGAATGTTCCTAGCCACTCATTTGCCTTCTCATATCGGGTCACGTTCGCCTCATGTCGGTGACAGTTCGTATAATGGGCAAAGCATCCTAAAAAGATTGAACAATGAGAGGTCTATCTTGAAGAAAACATACCATTAGCAATGTTGGGGCAGTTGTTGAGTGCTTCTATTGCTCGACTGAGGCGATTTACATATCGTGCCTCCTCCATGTCGCCCATTGCCAGTTCCCGGATCCGCTTGCGTGACAGGGGAGCAAATATCTCATTCAGGACTGCTGTTGCAGTAACATCTGCCTCCTTCATACCAACCGTGGCACGACGAATTAATTCCTCTGTGACGCCATCGTTGCGCGATTTTATAAACTATTCTCTACCGATCAATGACACGACCAATGCGTAGAGTGCGTTGACAAACCTGTAGGGTATTTAGACAGCCTCTCAGGTCGCCTTTCGCAACATTGACCAAGGTGCTGAGCGCTCTTGTATCTGCGTCCAGCCCTTCGAGCTCACAGATCTCCCGAAGCCGCTTGATTATATGAATATCAGCTGGTCGTGTATATCGAATCTGCCTTGCATGTGGACGGAGTTTAGCCAGTGAGTGTGCGTTCTGGTCATTGCAGATGCAAATGATGGGCCGTAACAAGGGTCGCGTGTCTTTCTGCGCTCCAGCCTTCCCTGTTCCGTAGTTTAAGTCAAAGCGTAGCTAAGGTGAGAAAACTCGGCCTTACGTTTCTTCTTTGATTTATCCAAGGTCAGTGAAACGAGTTTCTGGACGAAACTACTTGACTGTGACCAAGATTTTACCCGAGTACTTGAAGATGGCTGAAACTATGACATACGTTGTCACCGCCACCACCAGTCGCCCCGTCAATTTCATCGATGATGAGCAAGACAGGTTTCGTGCTGCCAATTGCAGAACCCGATTCAAGTATGGGACGAACCCGGTCATCAATTGACTGTGCGGACCGCGTGTCACTGGTGCGTTTAGTCAAAATGAAGATCACTATGCACAGCGGAATCACCTGGCGTTGATTTCCACTACCTCGTAGCCTGCTTGTGCAGCAATGACGTGAGCCAATGTGGTCTTCCCGAGACCAGGAGGCCCTGATATTAAGAGCAGCTAGTAATGGGGCAGGTTTACAGCCGGGAACGCGAGATTATCAGCCACCTCACCTTTTCCCTTGGTCGATGATATTCGTCCTCGGGATCGTAGTTCTCGTCATCTTCTCTAGGCCGCTTCTTGTTTTTTCTTTTGCCGAAAACGCACCAGTCCCACTGTTTCACCCAAGCCATCACTTCCCTGGCAACCCTTTCATTACCCAGGAGTTCCGTGAAGCACTGAGGGCGATACTGATCAACCCATAACATGTCATCAAGCGGGCGATGAGATGCCTCTGGTTTTGAAGTCCTTTGTCCTTGTGTGAGAACCGCGTCTGACATACGGAAGTAATCTCTGTGCATACGGAGTAATGGTGCTTGAAGCCACAGAGACGGAAAGCTCATCCATAAGCCTATGGATAGGCACATCGAGTAAGTTCGCCATTGGCAATGTCGAACATAACTAATGGTTAGGTTAGTAATGATAGAGATGGATAGCCATCCCGCACCTTTCGCAAGGTCATGATCTGGGGTTTGCGCGAGATAAAGAAAGGATTTCCATCAAAGGTTGTCGCGCGAAGAGGTGCACGAGGATGCGTCAACACCCCGGGGGTATGATGTATCGACAGTTTTGGGATCTCTTTGGAATAATCGGGTTTGAGACCCAGGATATCTGAGATTGAGGGGAATACATCATCTGATTTACATGAGAAATGATGGCGCTGCATGGAAGCTTGAAACACTTGCCCTGCGATGATGAGAGCGGTCCCGTAGAAGGAGCTGTAGTGTTTTAGACACGATGATACATAATGAATAGGCCACGTACCATCGTTCTCCAACCGCGACGTGTCATCAGGTGGGTTTTGACTGATGTGTATGGAGTCAAGCGTTGAAATGGACGAACCACCCAAGAGACCATTGGATACAAACGCGGGGGGTGAAATGGAGGGTTCGGGGGCGAGTAATCCAGTTGGCAGGAAAGCGTCGTTCATCATCGTTGTCAATGTGAGACTTTGCGATGCCGCTGCAAACGCGTCAACGCGACCGTGGGAAAATCATGAACGCGTCTGTGGCAGGCCTTGACTGGGGGACACCTGACGAGTTCTGACCGACCCTGACCGCAGAGAACCAGTACTACGCTCACCCGATACTCGCATGCTAGTAGTACATACTAGTACATACTAGTGCTAGTAACTTGAACGCGGCGGGCCACGTTACATAAATGACCCGGCTGAAGTCGGGTGAGTCGGGGTTTGTAACTGACTTTGAATTTGTCCTTGGCGCGTTGAGAAGAGTATTTCTTCTACTTACTTACAATCCCTCACCTTTGTCGTCGTCTTCGTCGTTCACCACAATGCTTACCGCTCGCGGCGTCACCCGCGTCTCCAGGAGAGCCGTCAACAGCGCAAAGAACACTAACCGGTTCTTGCAAACTGCCACCCCACTGTTGGCCCGTTCCTCCATCCCTCCTCCCCCTTCGAAGCAAAGTGCTGCAGCCCGTCATTCACGCATTTCTGCTTCCCAGCCAGGTCCGTTTTCTTTTCTTCTCCTCTTTCTTTCTGGTACTCAGAATATTTTTGCGCATTCCGAATTTTTTTTCCCATCCGAACGCCGGTGTTCGGAATGCAGTGCGTCATTATGCATCGGAAGCCAAGGCAATCGTTGGGACCGTGAAAACGGTCATTGGTGCCGTCGTTGACGTTCAGTTCGAGACTGATACCCTTCCTCCCATCCTCAATGCCCTCGAGGTTCAGGATTTCCATGGTGGTCGTCTTGTTCTCGAAGTTGCATCACATCTCGGCGAAAACTCCGTCCGTACCATTGCTATGGACGGTACGGAGGGTCTTGTCCGTGGCCAAAAGGTTGTTGATACCGGTGCCCCCATTCAAATCCCTGTCGGCACTGCAACTTTGGGGCGCATCATGAATGTTATTGGAGAGCCCATTGACGAACGTGGACCCATCAAGGGTGTGAAGCTCTGCCCTATTCATGCTGACCCTCCTCCATTTGTTGATCAATCAACAACCGCTGAGGTCCTCGAAACGGGTATCAAGGTTGTTGACCTTTTGGCTCCCTATGCACGTGGTGGAAAGATTGGTCTTTTCGGTGGTGCTGGTGTTGGCAAAACCGTATTGATTCAGGAACTGATTAACAATGTGGCAAAAGCCCATGGTGGTTTCTCTATCTTCTGCGGTCAGTGTATTCTCGCATACTGAATGGGGTATGGTATTAAAAGTCTTGTGTTATTCGCCAGGTGTCGGCGAACGGACCCGTGAGGGTAACGATCTCTATCACGAAATGATTGAAACTGGTGTCATCAACTTGGAGGGTGACTCCAAGGTCGCACTGGTTTTCGGTCAGATGAACGAACCCCCTGGTGCCCGTGCCCGTGTTGCCTTGACTGGTTTGACCATTGCCGAATATTTCCGTGACGAAGAGGGACAGGATGTGCTTCTCTTTATCGACAATATCTTCCGTTTCACCCAGGCCGGTTCTGAGGTGTCCGCCTTGCTCGGTCGTATCCCCTCCGCCGTCGGTTACCAGCCGACTCTTTCGACTGATATGGGTGGCATGTATGTGGTTTTTTCCCCTTCGGTTATGTTCATATTTAACAGAGTTCTAGGCAAGAACGTATCACAACCACGAAGAAGGGTTCAATCACTTCTGTGCAAGCTGTTTACGTCCCCGCAGATGACTTGACTGATCCTGCCCCGGCAACCACTTTCGCTCACTTGGATGCTACGACCGTGTTATCTCGTGGTATTGCTGAGCTCGGAATTTATCCTGCCGTAGACCCTTTGGACTCGAAGTCTCGCATGCTTGATCCCCGTATTGTTGGCAAGGAACACTATGAGATTGCTACCGCTGTCCAGAAGATCCTTCAAGACTACAAATCCTTGCAAGATATCATCGCCATCCTGGGTATGGATGAATTGTCGGAGGAGGACAAACTGACCGTATGTGGATGGATATATCAACCTTGATATTACGTGTTCACAAGATGGATACAGGTCGAACGTGCCCGTAAAATCCAGCGATTCATGTCGCAACCGTTCCAAGTCGCCCAAGTCTTTACCGGTTACGAGGGCAAACTCGTTTCTCTGAAGGACACCGTCCGGTCGTTCAAGGAAATTCTATCTGGTGCCCATGACCATCTGCCCGAGTCTGCCTTTTACATGGCTGGTACGATCGAGGACGTCAAGGCAAAGGCTGAACAGCTCGCCAAAGAGATGGGTGGCAACTAGAGAGGTAGATGTTATAGACATGATGCTACTTGCGCCTTGTATGCCTGTGGTCTGATCGTAGATTGCTGTTGACAAAAAATCATCAATGATTAACCAATTCTGCACTAACGTTGCGGCTCGTTTGTGCGATGACCCGGTCGTTGTCGCAAGGCGCTATAGCCAAGTGGTTACGGCGACAGATTAGAACAACAGCCAGTTCATCTGTTACTCTTTGAGTGCGCAGGTTCGAATCCTGCTGGCGTCGTCAATTTTTATTTATTTTTGTCCGTGTCGAATGCTGTGCTCTGCGACACCTAGTCGATATCTGCCGCTCCATCGTCTGCCTCACCTCTACAACGATGGTCCCTACAATAGATGAGCTAGAGCAATATTTCGACTATGTCGAACATGTCGTCGCCGACGCTCTGGCGGCTGCCTCCCCTGATCTTCCAAACATCCAAGACACCTTGAACCGTCTCTGGCTCGACATTTCTCGCTTCGGTCCTCCTCGTCTGCCTTCTCTCCCCGACATCCGTGTTCCCGGACTTGGCGCATTCGAGGTACCCCCACCTCCTCCCCCACCTCTACCACCAAAGTCTTTCATCGACAACGCTGGCAGCTATGCTGTCCAGCACCCATGGATAACCTCGGGCATGGTCGTTTCAGCCCTCGGTGCAGGCTTACTCGTGGGGTACGGTGTCGTCCGCATGAGGTATCTTAAAGGGAGACGGGTCAAGATATTGTCTCCTCAACCCGAGAAACGTCAGGCTATTGGTGCGTCATCTCGCTTATCGCTTATGGCGGCAGCTTGATATATCGTCAAGTTATTTTGGGCGGTGATCATCCTTTGGGACTCCCGTTGATTATGGAACTTGAGAAACAAGGCTATATTGTCGTCACCAGCGTTTCATCTCCGGAAGCTGTCAGTGACATTGAAAGCAAGGGGCATGGCTACATTCGCGCCCTCATCCTGGACCCTAACGAGGTATGCTCCCCCCCCAGGCTTCCCTCGAAGAGGTTGACCCATTTCGTGTCAGCCGGGCACAATCCCTATTTTTCTTCGATCTTTGGCGTCTACACTGTCCCGACGATTTCCTATCACCGCTGCAGGTGACCCATACGCGCCCACCCCTTATCATCCCCTGGTACATTCTGTGATATCGTTGTTGACCATGCCAACTGCCTCTGTCCACTGTGCACCAGCACCATTCGAACAGATCTCTTTGCGCAGTACCTACCTTCCCCATCTCCTTTCCACGCACATTGCACCACTTCAAATAATCCAGGCCTTGCTGCCATTACTCCGCACAGACGCCTCACGCGCACGTGGCCAAAAATCGATCATTCTATGTTTGCCGGCTGCTGACGCACTTGTGGGACTGCCATTTGGTAGCGTGAGTGCTATGAGCGCTGCCGCCACTCTCCGTGCGGCCGATGTTCTTCGCCGGGAAATTGCTGCCGCCCATGGGATGAACGCAATCCGTATCGTGACCGTTGATGTAGGGGAAGTTGGCTCATCGACGAGTGATCCCGGTGTCCAAGTCAATATGGATGATTGGACTCCTTCGGAGAAGGCCACTTACGGAGCGGTATTCAGTACGCTCAGAGAAACCCGAGGTTCTCGTGTTCCAGTCGACGTGTCTATTTTCGTCGACAGTCTTGCCGCCGTTGCCAGTGCTGGAACTAAAGCAAGATGTTCTGGGAAATTCGTTTTTGGTATTGGTCTCGGTCTTATATATGAAAAGGTCAAAGACTGGATACGAGGTGATAGGTTTTCTATTGGGGCAGGAGGTCAGTCTCATCCCTAGATCGCCGTTCGATCGGCTTAGCCCATGCTTCGTTAGCTGGCACGTACGCAATTGCGTCATACCTTCCTCCCGTACTGCTGAATAGTCTTCTGGTCCTTCCTCACCTCCTGGTGGACATTCGGAATCGCCTGCTACCTACTTCATCTCCCCGGACTGACCCTGCCAGCAATCGTACTGTCCGATCAATGGCTCCTGCTTCTCACGCAGAGAGTGCTCCAGGCGCTGGGACAACTTCTTTAGCTCTACAGCGATCTATTGAACAAGTCTCCACCGTTTCAAATGCCGCAGTAACTCCCGAGTCGCATCCCGCTGTCAACGAACAAGAGATGGGCTCCGACGCGGACGTGGAGAGTAATGATGGGGATCTTGAGAGCACCGGTGTCGGAAGTAGTTGGGTGAGTTTGGGGCCGCGGGAATCCTCCGAATGATCGGCGGATGCTTGTTGATGTATTAGTTGGGTGTTATTTTTTTTGCTGGTCACTTTACACCCGTGGGTCTCCCAAGTTATATTGACTTTGAAACCTACGTCGTGTGTAAATTAATTGTTGTCGACATCTCCATCTCTTCCCAAACCAGTCAGAAGACAATCGTTTTGATCTTTGACTGGTGCGACGTGGTGCTTCAAAGCTTCGCCCCCAAACAGACACCCTCAACAATTCAAAGGATGGGTAAGGTCCAAAGGCCGAAATCGAGAATTTATGAGAGACGGTGATATCCTTACCCACATTCTCTTCAGGCGTTGCTCTCTGGCTTGTGCCTGGATGGATGCGATCAAATCCGGTCTCCCGAGTCGCCCATCGATAGATCATCCTCTCTCCCCGAGCTCTTATCCCGTTGTCATACCCCACATAACTCTTGCAACGGTCCCCTTTTCGGATCCCGGGATCCCTGATGTGCTCCTTGACGCCGTTCCAGAGAACCAGAAACCGATCCGTGCCAATTTCCAGTCCCTTGTCGTCGGTGACCACTACTTCCGCTCCGTGTTCATCGACATCCAACCCACACAGGAGCTCGTCGGTTTCCAGGACCAAATCTTGACTGACTTGCGTCGCCGTGGCCTTGAACCCAGTGCTCCGAGGTTTCCTCACGTGTCGTTGTGTTATATTGCGGACGAAGACGAGAGCGAACGCGATAGGATAGCACAGGTGTTGAGAGACACAGGTGTCGTTAGCCAGACAGCTGACCCGCAGTCCATCTCATTACGATGTGGCGATGTCAGTCTAATAGACTTCAACGGTGCGGAAATTTGGGTGGTCAAATGTGATGGCCGTGTGGAGACCTGGAAGGTGGACGAGAGGAAGGTGAAATTAACTCCATAATCGTAGCAGTTACAACACATTCTATGAAAACAGAAGGTTTGGCAAGCGAGTCATGGTACAAAGACTACAGGAGGAGGTACACAAGTGATATAAACAGTGCGATGAAGAAGATCAGCAAAAACCGTTGTAATTTGCGGCGGGGGCTGTCCAAGTCCAATCTCATGATATTATTTTTCCTGTCCCCATCATCCAAGAACGTATTGTAACGGTGGTTCACAGAACTCCATTGAATGTTGCCCACAATCCAGTCGATCAGTCCGTCTGCATACGCTGTCACTTGTTGATCCAGATCTTGATTATTTGAAGGTAGCCTTTCCCTGCACGCGTTGAAGCGGTCAAGGGCCGCCGTAAACAGTTTCTGGGTATGATCGAGTCTCTCCTGTAGATCCATATGACCAGTCACCGGGTCCTTCTGCATGACTGTCAGAAGGTTGTTCAATGCTCCGTTATCGCCGTATTCCTTCTTGTAAGAATAGACATCCTGGATGGAACGCAAGACGATCTCGATTTCAGTGCGGTAGAGTTGAACAATTGTTACTCACGTTAACAATGTAGACCATGTCCAATGCGACGTCCTCCATCTCTTTTATGATTGGATTTACCAAAACATCGTCAGGGACGTAGAGGTGGCGAGTAGATCGCATTAACACAAGGCATGGACGAGTGCCGATCGTCTCCCGACGCATCACCATGTACAATTGGGTGTCGCAAACTGTATTCTTATCCGAGTGGGCTTCCCGGTCAAGAGCTTCTTGAACAGTGTTCTTGGCAAAGTCCGCGTTCGAATCGATGAATTGCGGCCAGTGAAAAGGGTCGACAGCGGCTTTCATATTAGGAACTAATTCCCTACATCGGAAATTATCAACAAGATCAAGGCTTGAGGTTGTTAACCAACCTGTGCATCATTCTGACAAATGGATGTTTAGAGCTTTTTCCTTTGTCACATTGGCTCAGCGTTCTCATCCACAACTGTGAACGAGCCAGTGCCTTTGTACTCGAACAGCGATCACTATACAAGGTACCTGAACACGTATGCGGATGAAAAAATGGATAGAGCGTACGTCAACTCCTCTAGCATGAATGATGCTGTCATATAGTCAAGAATCGCCCTCAACTCCTGACAGGAAGCGAGGGGATATGCTAAAGCTGCTAGTAGAGGCATTTCAGCGTTATAGACCTCCTAACAGCGGGAGTCAGAGAGTGTGAGCTAGCAGATGCAAGTAGTAGATACGCACAATAGCAAAGAGCCAGCCAATCTTATCATGAACCCATGAGTGGTATCCAGTATCAGCCTCTATAAAGTAGGGGCTGATCTCGCCACCTGGTTTCTTGGGAAGTAAAACGAGGAAGTTAGGAAGACGATAAGCTTGCGTAGGCATGGGGAGTTGGTCTCCTTACATGCTACATGCTGCATTTATAGCTCGTGCGGTTGTCGTCCACCCACGGTACCAGGATCGAGGTGAAACTAGCGTGTACCTAACTGGCGGTGGCGAAAGTCAGGGTATCTAAGACAATTCAGTTGTTCGGGGAAAAGCCGCTCTAAGCGTTCACTCTCCCCATGCTATCTGGGCTCGTTTTGTTAGTCGTATCCTTGTGCGCGTCGTAGTGATTAAATGGGGAGGCATACCGGTGGTGCTAAGATCGAGTAAGACTCTAGTACTAAGAGCTCGATCATGCAGTTTACCAGTCTTCTGCGGCTCTGCCCCGTGTACTACGAGCCTGTCTATGGATGCACTGCACAGTGGCGTGTCTGGAACTCTGAAAAGATGACGTGATGCGTTTAATGTCTTACCACTAAATCACTTGTCTCGGATGTAAATGACGCTCGACAGGTAGAGTACGTACACACATACCATCGCAGGACCCAAGACTTGCCCGTGCCTACTGATCCCTGATCAGTGCTGTTGATTCAAATCAGTGGTAGGATTTCAATATTGATTAATACAGTACATATCACTTCCAATATAGAACCTGAGTCGAAGGTGGAGAAAGGACTGGTGCGGACTAGATCGACGCGGCCGAAAGCCAAAAAGGATTACTATCACAAAGTATGATGGAAAACAGCATCATTAACAAGGGAACGTGAGAGTACCAGCGGAGTGTGTAGTAAGGATTACTGAGTGAGACATATGCACTACGGCCCCGCATGACCGAATGGATTACGACGTCCTGTGCTGATCTGACGTAGATTCGGATGATGAAGATGCTGATGGAGGCTCGTAGAGGGGCAACGGAATCGAGTGGTCGAGCTTCCGCTCGCCATTTGAATGAAAAAGTTGTGAA
The DNA here is from genome assembly GCA_038092715.1 of Boletus smithii. Classification (NCBI taxonomy): domain Eukaryota; kingdom Fungi; phylum Basidiomycota; class Agaricomycetes; order Boletales; family Boletaceae; genus Boletus; species Boletus smithii. The sequence goes on along the minus strand of JBBPQT010000290.1, from coordinate 3,394 downwards.
TACGCCGGAAGAGTTTGTGTGTAAGGTAAATTTTTCCACACGTCCGAGCATTGGTTCTCCATAGCATTTCTCAAAGGTATGCGGACTTCGGGTACATTGACGTGCCTCATCGGAAGGGAAAAGTGGAGATGTTCGAGTATCGTTTCATCGGCGAGATCATACTCGCAGCGGATTACTACGTGCATGTAGTGCTCAACGCTGAAAAGCGGACTACTCTCGGTGATCCGTCGCTTCCGGGTACCCGCCCAATCACGCAAATAGGGTTCTGTAAAAATAGGAATCTTGGCCTCCATAATGTACCAGTTGTCTTCAGAAGACGGGCCGTGGCCCATGCTGAAAATATGGCCGTCCCCAGATACGACGTATCTGCCCGATTCGGTGGGAGCAAGAATAGAGAATGATCGTTTTACAGTTGATCCAAATGTCCCGAGAAACCCGGTGTTGTATAGGGTATGGATGGGGTGAGGGTATCGTAAAGGAACGCGAGGAGGTTGGTAGGTTTGTGAGGGAATAGGATACTGGTCGACGTCGTCTCGACTCAAGTTGTTCCTAGTCGACTGGGTATTAGTCACTAGCTAGCGAAGCTTGGATGGAGTCAAACCTATACACTTCGACCTGCTCTACATCAACGGAAAACTCTGTTATCTTTAATTGTTTCCGCTCGGAATTGTCCAAGTCTTTTCCGCGGACACGTAAGATAAAGGGAAGGGAAGTCTCATCCATTGCTGTAGCACTTGGTATGCTGGCGAGGACCTGAATCTTCTCCAAAACGTCGCTCGGGATAGATCTTCGAGACGAACCTTTTGAGTCGGGTTCCCGACATGCGTCAACAATGTAGATAGACATCGGGAACGTGCTAGAGGAAGATCCAGACTGGGGTTCAATGAAGCGCCGAAGACTGATTGGACATCTTTGCGCATCGACTATGCGTGTTCGGGAACGGACAGGGCCACAAATGTTGGCGAAGGAAAATGAGGAATGACCGTGGGTGATATCGACAAATGTAGCAGTGGCATAAAGAGCGTAAGAAGTTCCGGTTGCTTGCAACGAGGCATCCCCATGGACCGAGGTAGTTGGCAGCCAGCCGGGCACAGTGATGTCAAAAACAATATTCCACAGACAAGGTTTATCAGAGTCTTCGTGACCTTCGTTCGAGATGTCCACGGGGTCGCCAGGTAGTAATTCGCGTGTAATTGAGCAGAGACGGATAGGAGCATATCCAGTTCCAGGAGAGAGCGTTTCTGACTGGCCTTCAAACGTGATAGTCAAGGATCGTAGCAGAACACGCGTAGTTGTTTTTCGTCGGACAAAGAGCGAAGAGGGGGAAGTGAGTGAGACAGAAACGTGGCCTGAAAGCGAGAATGTTGATCTAATCGAGTATGATGAGGGTCACGACTCCAGAAAGTGAAGCAAACCTTCTTACGACGAATCCGCATCCCCATACATGTCCAGGACGTCTGAGAAGGGTTGAATGCTTAGTAGAGCAAGGGGCATCTGTGCGAAGCAAGGAGTGAATTCTGGTCAGAAAGTCAGAGATATATTCGCATGGGGCATTTCGTGCGCTGTGGCTCATTATATATCATGATGGACACATGCCACTCGGTTATCTGGACGGGGAAAACAAAGGTAGCCAGGCCAAAGGGTTGCCCGCCGGACGGGACCGCAGTGCGGCAGCGTTCTTGCACGGTCCCCGCGGCCTGGCACTGGGAAAATCAGCGAATATAGAAAATGGAGAAGCGATTCCTTTGTTTCATAAACCGGTGACTTGCCTTTATGGGAGCACAAAGGGACCGGGAACATGGTCATAGTAGGAGAACAATGAAGAAGTCGCTTGAGAGTGTGGGTGCCCATTGTCTCCCCCATACGGTACAGCGTCAATCGCGTAGCTGTGAAACTGACATTCGTAGCAGATCACGCGAACAGTACTAATAATTAATGCCCGTACGTTTCTCCAGTAGCGTAACTTCTCATCCAAATACCTTCGACACCGCCAGCACATCCTCTTCCCTCCGGCGAAGCGCCTTTCTCTGTGCATTATCTTGTTGAGCGTCTTTTCGCTTGCCGTATCTGTCCCCTTTGCTTTGTTTGACTATTTTTCTGATCGCGGTTGGTGTGATAAATTCTGCAACATTGGTATTCCTCTGAGTCAGAAATGACATCTTGAGATTAGGATGGAACAATGAACCTGGATTAGAGTAGACGGTGGCACCGCCAAAGGCACCCTCGAATATCCGAATGGGTGTTAATACAAATCGAGGACCAATCTCGACTAGCGATGTACTCGGGGGGGCATTGGGCTGCTGAGGATCTTTTTCAAGGATCTGATTAGTACAAGGTATTTAAGCATCGTGAAGGAGATGTCGGCGCGCGGGATTAACCTGAAAGTTTCGGAACCAGATCTTGTTGTCGAGTATGGAGAACGTTAGAACATGGTCGATAAACGGTTTCGATCTCCGAGCTAAAGGAGGGACGCCAAAAATCTAGCAAACACGCGGTTAGATGGAGCATTGAATAGAAACAATTCTCGCACATGCGTGAAGATCTCTTTTGTCAATTTACCCCACTCGCTTTCGTCAAATGCCTTGTCGAAACTGAGTATGCCTCGACTCCCTTTGAGGCAATTACCTGTCATCTTTAATTCGTCCATCGTGTGCACATTCTGTGCGTGCAATTTTATGCTTGGTCCATTGGGAGTCTTCGCTGCCCACATATAAAGATCCTGGTGTCTTCGCGCTTCAAAGTACACAGTATTGTTGCAGTTATTGAGATCCGCCAACTCCGGGAGGAGGTGCAATTGAGCTTTCGAGTCTAACTTGGATTCTACGAACGAGGCAGATGTGAATCTCTAGTCAAAAAACATGGTTTAGCACGATGACACACCTTTCTTAGTGTGAGGCAAGAGAGCCTCCAGGTCACTCATGAGGTGCCTCATCCGGTGGGTGACACCACGGGAGGAGAGCAACAAGACACGCTGCTTGTTCCTCTTTTTCGGTTGGACTGGTACTTCGTCGTCGACGTCCATGTCGTCCACCTTGCGTTTGAGTTTACCTTTCGCCTCAGCTTTTGCTGCATTGGCCTTTTGCGCTCTCAGTACGGACGACATTGCATTCAGCAAAAAGTTGATCACTCGATTTCGTAGCGATAAATATTATTACGTAAACGACTTCAACGAAGCAGCAAAATGAACTCGACCTTAGACTACGCATCGATATGCATCCTGAAACAAGCGAAACAATCAACCTCGACCTCTCCGACAACAAAAAAATGCCGGAGGGATAAAAGGATGGGGAGAAGACCATAACATTCACACATAGGAGTGATCTCAGGAGGACGACGAAGAAGTTGAAGCACGGAGTTGTTTTTGCTTCTCTTGTTCCAATCGCTATTCGGAAGG
>JBBPQT010000289.1:0-19232 GCA_038092715.1 Boletus smithii | reverse complement strand
TCGATCTGACCGATTCACGGACGCCTCCCACCCCCACCCCCTTGTCCTCGCCATCCGCCATCCTCTCACCCACCACCCCCCTACTGTCTGAAAAGACGGAAGGGAGCGACTCGTCAGGGCCGGCGTACGTCGGGGTCTCACACCGCTCACGCGCACCCGCGCTCTCGCTCTACCGCATCCGCGCGCTCGCCATCCAATTCGCCCACGCCGTTCCTGAACGCCAACTGTCGATGGCGACCCTCCAGGGCTTTTTGATGATGCACAAGACGAGACCGTTTGAAGCTGTGTCGGACATTGGGGCGTGGGTGGAGAAGGAGTTGTCGGAGAGGAAGCGCACGGTGGATGGGGTAGCGTAGTGGGTTTTTTGTTTTGTTTTTCTCACTTTGGCAATGTACAGTAGCTGCACATACGGATTTATTATAATATTGTCACAGATCCTCAGGCACAGACTCCGATGCCCTACATAGTTAGTGGGGTGGGAGGGGGAATTGTGGCTGTGGAATTGAAAACAATGCGACCGAGAAAGTGTGAATCCGCACACTCGTGTCTGATGCGGGAAAAGAGGAAGAGGGTTGCAAAGGGCTAGGTACACGATGATGACTGTACTATGCAATGCTACCAGGAAACGCTCCGTGAGATTTGTGTAGGTCGGGAAAAACCCCGCAGGGTTTGGCCGGGTCTGTGGACGGCCAAGGTGAGCTGTGAGGGTGGGCTGGGCAACTCACGGTTCAGCTTGGCGTCATCCCAGGTGGGACGGGCGACGAGCGTCGGGCAGGGGAATGGGCTTGTGAGGAAGGCCAGTTGACTGTCGGAACTGAGAGGGAGAGGCGGGTGGGCGACGAAAAGAGCAGCACGGCGAGCTGCTTGTAGTGTTGCTGTCGAAGTGAACTAACCTCGAAGTTAGTTCGCTTCACCTCGGATAAGCGCCACTTCGACACAGGAACGAAGTCACCTCGTTCACTTCGAGAGCCATGTGTCACGAGTTGGCCAAGTTCCGTCAAAATAAGCGGCCTTTACTGAACACCAGCCGGCTCAAGCCTATCCTCAGTCCCATCTGAGCGTGTTTTCTCATCTAGCAAACTAGTAACATGCACTGAACGACGCAACAAACTTTCTCCTGCAATTGTCGAAGCGCTTCAAATCCTCAAATTCAGTTTCAAGCAGGACCGACTCAATTTCACCCCGGATCTAGTTGCGGACGAGAAGGATTATTCCAGTTACTTCGCGAACTATTAACGAGTCAAGGGACGCAGAAGCATACGAAGAACTTGCGCAGCTATTTGAGAATGAGAACAATGACGAGAGTAGTAGTCCGTTGGTACAATAGAACGATTTGATTGGTTGGCAGTGACGGGCCGGTTTCCGGGCACTTCGGCTCACTTCGCGCCACTTCGATAGCACGAACTAAGCCCAAACTGCCATTTCAATTCGACTTGATTCACCTCGCGGCAACACTAGAGCGAGGGAGGTGGCGGCGAAGAGAAAAGCCGGATGACACCTCTCGCGCAGACTACACCCTATGCCACTACGTGCCTTCGCTTACGTAGGCCACCATCTTGCTGGTAGATCCCGTACTTTGTCCTGAATACAGTATAACATTCGTGATGCCTACCGCCTACAAATCATACAAGCAATGTACAGTAGTCGCTGCGTATCCAGGTATCTCTATAAACCAACACAAACAATCTAGATGTACGTTGGTCGAGCAGGGCAAACCTTGCGATTATGGCCACTAAAAAGTAACATGTCGGGACGATGGTAAAGTACAGTTGATTAGGCAAATGGAGCACGAGCGTATTTCCTGCGGTATTTGCTGTCGATGGACTCGAGGTAAAAGTTACCAGGCCAGATGTTCTCGACCGAGCCATCTGGCGTGTAGTTGACAGCGTTGTGGTTCTTCTCACGAAGCTAAAGAGAGCATAGTGAGTACAATTGTCAGACAAAGCAAACACAAAAACGGGAGCTCACAGCGAGTGCATCGACGTATTCCTGGCAAGGCACGACCTTCATGCTCGCCAATCGCTTGAGAAGGTCCATCTTTTCCCGAATCTCGGATGTGTCACCCTTGACACGGAGAGTGAAGAAACTGGATGCACAACCACTTCCGAAAGCAAACATGCTCAGACGCTTGCCCTTGAGCCCAGTAGGCTCGACGGAAGAGAGAAGGGAAGCGAGACAGCCGTATAGGGAGGCGGTGTACATGTTGCCCAGACGCTTCGAGCAAGCCATGACCGGCTCAACTTTCTTGCTGTAGGCGGCCTTGGATGCAGCGATAAAGGTCTTCTCAAGGTTCTTGTCAGTGAGGGATGCAGTGTGGGAGGTGGCAAGGATGGTATCGGGAGAAGGAACATTGGCGAACTGGGGTGCTGAGGGGGAGTTGACAAAGTCGTTGTAGAATAAACGTCCGAGACCCTTCTGGACTTGCTTGCCGTAGGGGGCATGGAATACAGTATAATCTACGTCATCAAGGGAAAAGCCCTTGTCGGATTTGCCATTGACGTGTCCGTTTGCAAGGTGGAGCTTCTTCGCTCTGGCAGTCTTCTCACGGAAACGTGCGTAGGAAGCATCGAGAGCGGAGATGTAGGTAGTGACAGACACCGGTCCATCGACTTCGGGATACTCGGAATCGAGTTTGGGTTTGTAAAAGTCGTAGGTATTTGTCATATGGTTTCCATGAATGGCTGGGAAAAAAACGGGCGTCAAGTTGAGTTACCACTAAATCGGTCAAGACCTACGTTCGATGACGACTGGTGCATCTGGACCGATAAGTATAGCACATGCACCGGCACCACCAGCAGGTCGTGCAGCCCCCTCTGCATAAATTGCGATATCGCCAGCCACGACGATAGCATTGCGACCATCCCAAGATGTCGACTCGATCCAGTTGACGGCATTGAAAAGAGCAGCAGTAGAACCGTAGCAAGCGTTTTTCGAATCGACACCCTCAATATCAAAGTTGCCGGACTCTGCAAAGAGATCCATAAGAGTAGTTTTGACGGATTTCGACTTGTCGATGATGGTTTCGGTACCGACATCGAGGCGACCAATGGACTTGGGGTCGATGTTATATTTTTCGAGAAGGCCATTGACAGCTATCAGACGAGACGCGTTAAGACGATGTCCAAGACGCAACCGAATACGACGTACCATTCAGGGCGAAGGAGTTGATGTCCTCGCGGTCATCACAGCAAGCCATGTACTCCTGGCCAAGACCAATGGTGTACTTTCCGGCCGGAACATTGTCAAAGACCTCAAGGTCAGCCTCGGAAATGCACTAACAGCGGGAGTGAGTAAGGTGTCGCGTGAACAAAGCGGTACGTACCCTACGGGGGAAGTAGACCTCCATGGCAAGGATACCAACATCCTTGGGACGGGGAAGGTCGTACACTTCGGATGCGATGACAGATACAGGAGGGATAGCCATGGGTTACGAGTGAAGATGCGGAGGAGATTGATATTGAAAAGAGAATAAGGAAGGGGGGATTATATAGTTCCAGGATGAACAAGGTCAATTTACATAACTATTTTTTTTTCTTGAAAATGATAATAGGTATGGTACGATATTGGGGGTGGCGTGTTTCACCGCCAATTGAACCGATTTTGCCTCATTTCGGTTCCTTCAACGATCCTTCTGAGACAGCTGCATTAGGCTCGGGTTTACTACTCGCCGTCGGACACATCGCCAACGTTCTCCTCCATGTTTGCCGCCGGGTGGGTGCATGGATCGACCGCACTGCCATGTGGCATTGTCTATACGCTCAGTTGTACCACCACGGATCAGATGGCGTGCACAGATTCGTCCACTTTCTCGCGACCAGACTATCTCCTCCGCACTAACCCAATATCGAAATCCATACCGGGTAACAGCCGCAAGGTCAATAACGGCCTACCGTTGACAAGTGCATATCGCACCACCGCTAACGACTACTTCAGGTGGTCGTTGCCGGCGGCCGCACGAGATACTCAAATTTGGATGTGACCAGGTTTGTCGTCAGCCTCATGGTCCGGTCAGCCACCCGGTGAAAAATCTCCCTACCTCCGTTCTCCACTCTCGGCACTCTCTTACTTGACCGGGGCCGGGTCAAGAACGTTCCACAGCACCATCAACGACGTCAAGATGCCATTTACGCTTTCCGCCCTTATCTCTGGGCACGCTCATCGCCTCCCTTCACGTTCCCCGATCAGCTCGAGAAACCAGCAAAAACTTTACTTTTCCCCTGGCGGCCACACTCACGATCGCCACACTATTCCGCCCGACCAATTACATATATCCCTTTCTGACCCTGTTCTCGTCGCAGCAGAACATTGTCTTTCCGACGTCCCGGACGACCAGAAGTGGAGTAAAGATGGCGGCGCGAGGAGGACTCCCAAACTCGGATCAGTCATGTTTCATCTCAATGGCGGAATTCTCTCGCAAAGGTCGGGCAATAACAACATTGACGCCCTTCAAGCTGTGAACCATCTGACGATGGCAACCAACGCCAGAGCGACAAGTCCAGAACATTCTTGGAAGGCCGGGTTTCAAGGAACCGCGGGGCACGGCCTGTTGAACCCGTCGGACGACTCGTACGATATTTCTGAAGTAATGACCATTCCGAGCGCGATTGATGGCTTACCTGGCGACGCAGACAGCTCTGCCTCTGAGAATAGGTATGCATTGACCAACAAACTTTGGTTTCTTCGTTCTGACCAGTGATATCAGTCGATGTGGTTCTGATCTGGCGCCATTGGCCAGTGAAACGTTCAAGCAAGAGCTGTACATCAGAGGCTACTTGAAGAGGCCCGAGAGTCGGCCATCGAACGTCGTCCCGCGAAAATCAAGAATCGGTCTCATGCTTGGCAGCCGAAATGTATTCCCGAAGGTCCTAGGACGACGTCAAGGACGCAAGGTTGCGGAATGTCTGAAAGCAGAACAGGTAAACCAGCCTGGGTGAGTGTGCACTGCTGACCAATTTCAAAGGACGCAGCCAAGATACCCAGCGGACTTGATGCGCATCTTTCCGAGAACCAGCTCTCGACATCCGTTGCCAGTCGCGTAACTCTCCGAACTCCACACGCGGACGGCCTCGAATCCCCCTCGGTGGATACAAACACATCCGCATCCGGGTCGTTTGATCTACACGAGTTTTCATACATTACAGCATTCACAACACCGCCTTCCTCGCCTTCAATTGTCCTTGACGCGGAGACGTTCAAGAAAGGGGTTGACCTTGGCGACAGTAAACATGCGGTATGACGAGGAGTTGGCCACGACACACGAATGTATTGAGTGGAGATGGGTCGGTGCGGCGTGGTGCCTTGAACGATGCCGTTCTTGGTACGCCCTAAAGCAAGGCTTATTGAGTGATTTTAGCATGTAGCTTCTCGACGTCATTATTTTGGCACTCTAGCAATCAGGACTTCATGATTTGATGCGATAAGATTGTCAAAATGAAGTATCTCATGTCGGTACGGGCATTGAGGAGATGAGTCGCCTCTAGGTCTAGAATTGCATGGCATGTTTAACGCGTGTCATGATCGGAGGAACGATGCAAGGAGTCGAGATTTGATCGTGTCGCTTTGGCAGTAAACAAACGTACTGGCGCATGTGCATGAGCCCCAGCGAGTTCTGCCCCTTTATGATAACTATGAAGCCGCAAGGTGCTTTCCAAAACGAATCTTTATCAAGCGGGTTTCCGCGAATGAGTCTCGTTGTCGATACAATTATCTATGCTACTGCCTCGTGTTTATCAACAGTAGATGCCCCGTCACTGCCATGCCATGCGTACAACTGACCTGAACCTCATGTAATATCAGTGGACTCGTGTCCGTGTGGTGGTTATTATATCTACATCGGAAGCGCAATCAATCGCGTACTCACCAATTTCCACCGTCTCCCATGTCGCAGGTCGTCGTTGATATGGCAGCTCTGACACTCGAAGTCACACCATATTGTTCTCCCTTTGACGACCGAGACGCAGACCTCACTCTCCACGCCTCAGACGGCGCACGATTCGCTGTTCACAAGTTATTCTTGACCATGTCGTCACCCCTACTAAAGCGTTGTCTGATGCTGGGATCGTCTTCACCCTCCCCTGCTTTTGAGGGATTGGTTGTGAGGCAGGAGGGAGGCCGGGACACCATCGACCTGGTCGAAGATAGAGTGACGACAGAGAGGGTTCTCCAGTACTGCTATCCCTATTCCAACCCCATCCTCGAGAATCTCGACGACATCCAAGCCGTGCTGGAGATGATGACGAAGTTTGGGATGAAGGGCATCATGAACCGGGTGCGGAGTCTACTGGTCCAGCCTTCATTCCTAGAGGAAGGACCGCTGCGCGTGTTCGCCATCGCCTACCGCTTCGGGTTTGAAGCCGAAACGCGCCTAGCGGCCCGATACACGCTTCGCTCGCCCATGTTCGGACCGTACGTCAAGGAGCTGGAGCACATACCAGCTTCTGTGTACCACAAGCTCCTTCAGTACCATCGCAAGTGCAGCGTGGCAGCGTGCTCGCTCACGTCTGACTTTTCGTGGTTCCCTGGCTTTGCGTCGCGCTGGGTGTGGTTCCAGTGTGATGACTGTGTCCACCACTCGCTGTCGTGGCCGCTCGCAGACGGGAAGATTTACGAGGTGAATGCTTGGTTCATCGAGTATATGGAACGCACGCGGGAGGCGCTTCGGGAGCGGCCATGCGCCAAGGTGGTCTCCGATCCGCTGTTGATCGTAGAGGCACTGGAATCTGCCGCTGCCTGCCACACCTGTCGACCAGCGGCATATCTCGATCTAAGCACATTCATCGGGGATCACTTTACGGCGGAAGTGGAAAAGGCGACGGAGGCGGTTCGTGTTTTTTTTCCTATTGATTTGTCTCAGATGTCGTATTGAACGTTTTGTTTAGGTGGAGCTTGATATACCCTTCTAGAGGCATCGGGTGTAATGGAAATGGAAAAACGAGTGTTTAGATCGTCTATGTATTGGCACCCACCTGTATAACAGATACGGTAGATTTTCTTCGGGTGTATCACCCCTTCAAAGGGCATCTGTTGGTCTCTTCCAAGTTGAATGTCACGAGAAAAGTCAGCTACTACGACATCCAAATTTGGTAGGGACCTCTCTTGTCCATGTCCTCGTTCAAAATCCCAGTTCGTAGTCTACTCGTCCTTTCGCACTGTCAGCGTGTCTCCCAGATTTCCCCCATTCTGCGGAGGAATTTCGCAGCGACACCTTGCATACGATATGCCCGTCCTTCCCCCGTCCTCAAATCTATCCCAGAACCACAGAAAGAGACCCAGTCGACCCTTCGCGAAAACATCTACACCGTCCCTAACCTGCTGACCGCCTCACGCATCCTCGCCTGCCCCGTCCTCGGATGGTCCATCCTCAACAACGACTTTTATCTCGCCACCGGCTTGCTCGTCTACGCCGGCATCTCGGATATTGTGAGTGACACCTTGCGTGTTCGTCGTTCAAAACAACCAACACTGAACCCTCGTGCACTTCAAAATAATAAAATATAAATTTGTTTGTGAAAAAAAAAAGGTCGACGGATTCTTGGCGAGGCGGTTCAATATGCATTCCGTGCTCGGCACCATTCTCGATCCCGCCGCTGACAAGGCATTGATGACCACGCTCACCGTCTCGCTCGCTGTCAAAGGCATGCTTCCTCGTACGTCCCCCCCTTCCCTGGTCACCACATTCACCCACCCTCCGTATTGGTTCGGAACCAGTATGGTTAGCGACGATCATCATCGGACGTGACGCGCTCCTCAGCCTATCTGCGTTTTACATCCGTTACACGTCCCTACCCCACCCAGTAAGCGGTGTGTCACTGGAAACAGATGGTGAACACTATCGATCCGTTCGTGCTATGTAGAAAACTTGGCGACGTTATTGGGATTTTTCGATCCCTTCTGCCGAAGTACGTCCAACGACCATTAGCAAGGTACGCACTTTTTTTTTCGTTGGTTTGTTGCGCGGAACGCCTGCTTTTGGTTATTTATTATTTTCTTTTAGTACAACACAGCCGCGCAGCTTGCGTTGATGTTTGGCACGACCGTTGCCCCGATCGGACCGGCATTTCTCAGTGCCTATCTCCCTGAGATACAGTAAGCTAGGCACTTGGCTATCCAGCACTCACTGATGTATGCTCGTTAGGGCCCTAGTTGCCGTGACCACAGTCTGGAGTGGTTTATCCTACGTATTCTCAAAGGACGCGGTTCGGGTTATCTCGGAGACACGCAAACAGCGACGCCCGCCATCCCAATCGTCGTAGTAATACCTTTCTACTCGGTCCCGTTTGACTTGAGTGCCAAGATGATAATAATACACATTACACAACAGCCCGAGGGTGTTACACGAAAACACGACAACGACGATACAAAATGTCTCATCTCTGTTGAACGATTGCTCTCCGTCGACGGACATCTTGTAGGGCGTCCGCAATGGCTTGCTTATTGGTGCAGGCTTCTCGCCAGGCATCACTTGCGAACCTGTACCAGATTGAGAAGCTGCGTACAACATGACTGCAAGGACGTACTTTGCACGACGAATAAATACAATGCACCAGGCAGCGCTTTTAAAGGTTCGACGCTTTTTCGTGACGGTAGGTGGACAAGGTTTCGGGTATCCTATTCGGGATATGCAAGCCAAAATACGCTTATCACTATAGTCTCAGGCGTGTCAGGTCGAGCGAATAGGAGAATTCGTGTCCACGATACCTTTCATCGAAACTCGACAACAGTACGAGGAGGTATTGCTTTTGATAGCTGAGACCGTCCCGCAATGTCGATTCCCGAGTGAACTTGGCCTTCAAGTAACGGATCTGAACAATCAGCCCTTTACATTCTTGCTTATGGTGCGCCATCAGTTCATCAAGCTGGCCGTCATCGACGCTAAAGGGGGGATTTCAACGACGGTCTGAAAAAAAAAGGAGGCGCAATACGCACGTGGGGCAAATGTGCTGCTGCAGTCTCTTCGTCTTGGCCTTTTGCTTTTCAAGCTGGTCATTGAGGAGACGAGTCTGGGTCTGAGCCTGTTTCCTGGCACGTTCCGCCTTGGCAACCTCCTCCTTTTGCCTCTCCCGTGACCTCTCCTTTTCTGTACGAAGTGCTTTCAAATCGCGACCAAAGATCTCTGCATCTTTCCGGACACGTTTCAGCTCCGCCTCGAGTGCAACAATGGTCCTCGCAATGTCCGTCTTTTCCATCACCATCCGGTTCTTTTCTTGTTCTGTCCGCTGGAGTTCGTCGGCTTGATTCGAAAGCGCATATCGAAGTTCTTCGATTTCTGCAAGGTGGATGTCCAGCTGCTGACGTCGATTTTCGTGCGATTTCTGCGACGCCGAGTATTCGCTGCGAAGTTTATGGGCTCGCTAACAATAACGAACAACGTCTGAGCGTTCAGGCGAGGAGAGAACTTTTTGAGGGAAACCCCACCTCGGAGACCTGGGCATATCGCTGTTGAAGGTCTTTGTGATCTCGCGCAAGAATCGAACGTTCTTGTCGCAGCTGCTCAATCGCCGATGTATTTTTGCGCACTTTGGCTTCCAAAAGTCGTGCTTTCTGTTCCGCGTTCGCATTCGCTGTAAGGGCTGGTTTAGGGGGGGGAATCCCACAGGAGATCAGTCCTCGTACCTCGGAGCTCGTTCTCTAGTTCGTGATTGTCTTGCTTGGCCTTCTGCAACTGATATTTGACGTCGTCCATATCCTAAGTTTGATGTAAGGTGATGATTTCGAAACATGCAATCGTCATAATTACCGTTTCAGTGCGCTGCAGCTCTCGAGCAACCTCTCCGATTTCACGCTGTAGACCGTCCTGTTCCGTGGACATCTTTCTGAGACGCATCCGTTCTGCTTGTAATTCTGCTTCAAGGTCGGCGATGACCGCCTTCCCCTTCTCAGCCTCCTACAAATGAGACGATGTCAATTCATGCATGGATTGCACACGAGGTAGTGTTCCTACCTCTTGTGTACCCGCTCTTGATCTGCGGCTCTCCCGTTCTGCTTCGACTGCTTTCCTTGCCTCCTGCTTCGCACTGCGCACTTCAATGTTCATGCGATTCGCAGCGTCCTGGAGAACAGCCTTTTCACCCAAGAGCTGGCGCTTTTCGTCCTGCCATTGTTTCTTCATGGTGTCTAACTGGCCGTTCACATTTTGAAGCTCCAGGCGGAGTGCCTCGCTTGACTTGATGAGTGGTGTAGGTGGATTGGCCAAAAAGTCGCCTCCCGACACGTCCAGGGAGAGAGAACTATTCAAGAGTGTTAGCATGATGTGTCTGAGGACGTCTGTCTCATACCTCTCATCCGCTTCATAGGCTCGCTGCAGCCTCGAAGGATCAATTTTTACGAAACATTTCTGGCACCGTAGCTTCTCCAGTCGACGAAGCCGTCTTTCCTCTCTTCTCTGCAATCTCGCATTCTCGTTCTCAAGGGACACAATGCTGGAACGCGCATCCTCGAGGTTCCTGGTGAGTTCCACGACATCAAGACCTGCTTCTTGCAGTTCGTCCAATTTCTGATCAATGCTTTCATTCGCCCGGTCGAGTTCTGTGTGCAGTCTTGCAATCTCCGCCAATAGAGGCGGGGCGCTCGGATCACCCGCAGTAGTTGCATTCAACCACGAGAGCTGTTAAAGATCGTCGTTAAACCTCAATTCGACCTTGAAATGATGTCGCTGACGTACATCTTTAAGCGGTGCTCCAGGCGTCTTCGGCGTTTTGAGACTCATGGACAGAACATGTCGGTGGATTGGAGAGATGCCACTGGTGTTGATGACTCGATGCGGCGTCGCCATCTCCGCGTTGCTACTCTTCAGCGCCCTAACCCGCTCCGATAGCTCTTCCTTTTCACGTTCCAATACTTCGATCCTCGTATCCTTGGCCTTGTCGATGGCTCGCCGAGCGGGGGACTGCTGGAGTAGGGCGGACAACCTCGCAATCTCTTTATTGGCCTCGTCCAGTTCTGCCTCGAGAGCTTCCTCGGCTTCGTGATTACTTGGCGGGTTGGCGGTCGCCAGGTCTCGCTGCCTTTCTTGCTCGCGTTCCAACGCAGCCAGTTTGCTCCGCAAGTTAGCCGTCCTCTCTTCATCAGAATTCATCTTTTCCTCTGCGGCTTCCAATGCCTCCTCCATCTGTCGAGCAAGTTCTGTCGCCCTCTCGGCCTCATTCTCAAGCCTCTCCATCCGATCATTGGCATGTTCTTCCTCTACCTCGTACTGATCGACGCGGTCCTGAGCACGTGCAAGCTGCTCCTGAAGATATTTGACGCGTTCCGCCGTGCTCTCCTCCAGTTCGACGATATATGACTTGAGCGATCGCAATTCCTCAGCGGTCGCCTTGTCGCCTTGCGCAGCGCACCGCTGGAGTTCGGCTAGTGCGTCCGATTTGACTTGTAGCTCCCATTCGAGACGATTGAGGTCGGTGTCGCGTTCAGCGAGTTCTCGTTGTAACTCGGAGACTCTTGCCGTCGCTCGCATGACCTCGGCGCCTATCTCGCTGAGCTGACTGTGGAAATCCTCTTCAGCAAGCTTATTTGAGAGATTCTCTTCCTTTAGCTCTTTCTCAAGTCCGCCGACCTTTCGATGGAGTATAGTGCCATCCTCCTCGAGTTCTTCGATTTGTGCCATGGCCGCCTGGAGGTCACTACTGAGAGTGCTGATCTTAGCGTTGGCTTCTTTCAAGGCGCCGCCGAGTTCCTTGCCACTCTCCAGGGCGCTGTCGGCTTTAGTGGCACGCTCAAGGGCAAGGTCGCGCTCCGTTTCCAAATGATCTCGAACCTTCTCCGCCTCGCGCTTAATCTTGCGGATTCCTTCAACAGCTTCGGCGTGCTTTCCTTCCGCTTCTTCAGCACGCTCAATGGCAAGGTCGCGTTCCGTTTCTAAATGGTCTTGGACCTTCTCCGCCTCGCGCTTAATCTGGCTGATTTCTTCGACAGCTTCCGCTTCCGCTTCTTTAGCACGCTCAATAGCAAGGTTACGCTCTGTTTCCAAACGATCTCGAACCTTCTTCGCCTCGCACTTGATCTTGCTGATTTCCTCGACAGCTTCGGCGTGCTTGCCTTCCGCTTCTTCAACCCTCTCTTCCAGCTCACTGACGATCCCCGAGACCCCTTGCTCCACTTCTGCCATTCGCTCCCGCCATCGTTCCTTGTCTCTAGCCCGCCCACTACGTTCCTTTTCCAGGTCCTTGGTCACCTGATCTTTCTCCACCGTTATTTGATCGACGTCTTCCGTCATCTTCTGTACGAGAACTTCCAATTCAAGCCTCTCCTCAGCCCATCCCTCCGCATCAGATTCCTCCTCCACATCACCCAACGAGCCCCCAGTACTTATCCGTCTCCCTCTGCCCGCACTCTCGATGCCCAGTCGCGGCCCCTGCTTGACCTCTTCGTATTTCTGTAATCGCACAATGAGGTCAACGTTCTCTTCTTGCAGCCGGCGGTTGAGCCCGTGCAAGTACGCATTCAGCTTTTGCGCATCGAAACGACCCATCTTGCCTCGTTCGCCGAGACCGAGCGCGGGGTCGTAAGAGGTGTTGGCGCGAACGTGGGTAACAAGATCCTGTGAGGACGTGGTCGAGATGACGGACCCTCTTTCGCTCGCATCATCATACGGAGCAAGATTGTCACCATATCCAGCCTCTGACGCACCGCCGTCGGGTACGTACGTCTGCGCGAGGGGATGTGACATGCGACCCCGCCTTGGACGGGGTGTTATTCCCACAAAGGCCTTGTGCATCGCGGGCGCTGGTGTGGCTTGTCCGTCTTCTGCCATTTCATTCGTGACAGGAAGTGCGCTCAGACGTCGGTAAGGATGTGGTGTGGAAACGACTTTCATACGGGGACGGGCGGTGGAGTTGATGACCGAGAGGAGGAATGATCTTCTGCGTGTGTGTGGTGTGAGTGGTTCCGAATCTACCTCGACGTCTTCTTGAGTGTATAGTTCTTGTGGCGGCAGGGGGGTGTTGAACCGCGCGCGCGGACGTGGTGCGATCGCGGGAGTCGGCGTAAATGCTGCTGATGGCGCAGGAGAAGAAAATGCAGTCGATGGAGCAATCGGAGAACGATCAACTTGGACTGTACGGTCCATTGGATAGCTCGGGTCAGAGGACGCAGACGAAAACGTGGGTTCCCTATTTGAAGAGCGCCCATCATCAGTATTGGAGGTCTTTTCGGGTTCACTCTCAGGCTGCTCCTCATGCCCACAAGCATCCCGGTCTTCATCACTTGTTCGCGAAAGATCTTCGTCGGGTGGTTGTATAACCACGCTTGGTAGTGAGGCGACAGCTGGCGAGGCGCTTGCAGATCGGGGAAGTGGGACATGGATGCCTGGAATGGGCGACTCTGGGTCTCTGGGCAATGGAATAGAACGATTGCTCTGGGGCGTGGAATTAGGCGCAGAAGATACCGAGGAGGACGTCGAACGCGAGAGTGATGGTGTTCGAGTACGAGTAAGAGGCCGACGCAGGGCGACATTGCGATACTTGTCAATGGGAGAGGGCTGGGGCGATGTGTTGTATCGATCAACAACTCTACAGAAGGAAAGAAACTCACCTGTGGTTCAGAGCGTAGAGAAACCGAGTAGTCATATGGCAGACCTTTCTTCTTCGGGGTGGGTTCCGGGGGTGGCGGCTCTGGTGATAAAGGAGAACTAGCACGACTGACAGACTCTAGGGCATCCACAAGGGACATATCCTCGGCCTCGTCACTCTCTGGAGGTGGTAGGTAAGCCTCCGGGACGCTGTTGGTACTCTTCTCCGGTGGTTCCTCCGGGTCGGTGTTCTCTTCCGAATCATGGGGCAGCGATGTGATAGCGCTTACATCGAAGCTTTTCTGAGCGACTCGACCAAACGACCTTGATGTTGACGACTTTACTGAGGTAGAGCGAGATGCAATCGAGGTTGCAAAGCGGACGGTGCTGGACGTGCTAGATTGCAAACGGATGGTGGCATTGGTATTATGGGAAGAGGCAGCTGGTGGTGTTGAATGTACAGGCAGAAGCTCGTTATCGTCATCCGTGGTTGTTTGATTAGATTCGGTGTCTGGCACGACGGAGTGTTCGAATGTGGGCAACGAAGGAAGCGACGACGGCTCTCTCTCGTCCTCGATCCTGCGCCATATTCGTGATGGCGTTTCATACAGAGCCATGCAAAACGATGCACTGAACCTGCGATAGAATTCTATGAGTTTGCTTCAACAATACCTTTGGGCGAGGGTGTGAAGGAATAAGAATTCGAGGACAAGATCACGCGTTTCTATCACGTGACCGCGTCAGCAAATATCGTGGACACGGTGAGTGACCCAGTACAGAATGTTGCCGATATGCACAGTGATATACGGAGATAGATGTTCATATGGCCCGAATCACGACGATGATTCGGAATAGCACATTAGGAGGGAGGGACGATCGCACGACCTGGACGCGGCGCAACTTCAACCCAAACTTTCACAGCAGAATGAGCGCTATGCTAGAATCATTTCCGCGTCGTTAAATACGGTGGTAATAGTACGTAGTATGCCACAACATCATTATCTACAATCCACGAATAGATGAACGAACATACAAAACGCAAGACATCCCCTTCCGAGTGTTTCCATCAGATGTACATAGACAAGATACAGTTCGAATCAATCGACTGATTACTGATTCAATAAGGTTTGATCTCCAGGTGGATCTGATGAAACAGCTTAATGGAGTATGTCGACTTGAAATAAAGACACATACGTCAGAGATAATCTCGTTTATTGGGACGGCAAGTTCCTTTGCATACCCCTCCATCTTTCTCGGCGCTCTATCCCGGCAATTCTGGCAGCTGCCAGTCTTCCTCAACATACCCTCAATCCACTCCGCGTTCATCAAGGTTTCTGCACATGGCCGTACTCGCAGTGCGTCAATAACACTGTCTTGATAGCTCTTCAGAGATAGACGTGGTAGTCCATTCTTCCTGCAGAACTTGCAGTCGAGCGGTGGCAGTGGGAACAAGGACCAGAGCCGAACAAGCTGAGACATGGCTTGCCCACAGCTCGCATGGTACTTGACCAAGCGCTGGTAATCCGAACCAGATATAAAGTCTAGCTCGGCAACATACGCAGGTTCCCAGACTGCGAAACGCAGCATGTACCGCGCGGCGATGTTTGTCTCCATTTCTGCTCTGTACCGACATGCGATGGCGAACACGCGCATGGGCTCCTGTTCTAGGAACTCGGGTGCCGTTATCATCTTGACGATAAATTTGCCCATGCACTTCATATCGTACTTGTCCACAGCGTCGAGGACCGACATGACAATGTCTAGATTTTCCAACACGGGGAGCTTGGTATCATAGACGGGAGAACAGAAACTAAGCAGCTTCTGCAAAACATGGCCCTTTTCGGCCACGGGTATGACGGGTAGCCCGTACTTTGTCTGGTCGGCAGCCTTGTCAAGTGGACAGGGTTGTGGTAATGCGAACATGTTGGCAAAGAAAGGGGATGCCAGCGACAAGAGCAGTTTGTAGAAGCGAAAATCGACATTGTCTGAAGTTCGAAGAATCACGTCTGCATTGGGTCGATCAAAGGGAGCTGCGGCGTCGACAGGACCCAGACTCTCAGACTGCCGCTCGAGCTCGCCAGTAGCGCGGTGTATTAGAGCTTCGGGTTCGAGGTTTCGCGAGGAAAGGAGAGGGTACTCAGACATGATGAAAGAGAGAATGAAGGTATCTCCTGTGTGCTACATGGATGGCAAGCATCCGAAGAGGGCAAGTTAGTAACGCCGTAGACACGGTGCCAACCGGCAATTGATCCGATGTGGCAGGCAGGTGCTGTGAAACCCATCTCATCTCATGACCATATCATTATCCATTCCTCGAGTGTTCGCACAACATGATCAGCACGTTCGAACCTTGTCTCGCAGTGATTCACATAGTACCTTACAATTTTTTCCCATTCATACACTCAGGTCTTGTTTTCTAGTAATTCTCTCAAGGCACTGTGCGCGACCTCATCGGGTGTTAATGACAGTGGTCCCACTAGATACGCAATATCCGATGTCATATCGCGTCCTTGACTTGGTTACAGAACCTGGCTGTTAGACAGCTTGACCGCACTTTCCCCACAACTTCCCTGTTTCCTGATGCCATGCAGAGGATTGGAGCAAACTTATCAACTGTGGGTGCATTAGTGTTTCCCATCAAAAAACTGTTTACACTATCTAGTACAAGTACATCTCATTTTCTGCCCAGGTTGTCCAGCAACCAGCCTAAAAATATGTCATCCATGTCTACAATGATATCCCAAGTGGAATCTGCATGGAATATTTCGTCATGAGGGCCAACGATGAACAAAGAGGTATGCACTCACACCTGCCACTGCCTCATCGACTGCTTCCGCAAACCTCTGTACGAAGTCCGACATATGGGGCTGCGACTTTCGTCGACAGAATGTACAGCCTCCCGCCCTCTCCAGTGCTTTCTGCATATTTTGATATACGGCATTGGCGCAAGGAGTCTCTTGTAATATAGCCAGGGTTTCCTCCATATATTCTGCCCACCACTCCCGTGCGTATGCCCCGTGCATCAAGAAGCGAGCGTCTGCTCGCTGCGTGCACATACAACAGTTCGTCCACCATTTGAAGAAGCCATAGCTTTCTTTCTGCTGCAGCCAGGCAAGATTGTTCCCAAGTGCCAAGACTGCGCGTGCGCATTGAGCGCGGTAAACCGCGAGGTTTCGAAGGTCGCCTTGGCTGAAATACTGCAACGTCTTCGAATTCGCAGGTGGTGCTGGTTGGCGCAAGAGGTACGTCGCTGCGGTTGTCGCTTCTGGTTCGTAACGAAAACGGTAGGCGATGGAAAATATGTGCAATGGTTCTTCCTCCAGAATTGACGGTTCAAGCAGCGTTTTTCGAACCCTCCGCTCCACCTCTTCCATGCCGTACTTGATACCCGCCTCCAATACCCCCTCTATGTCTACCGCATTTTCTAGCCGGGGGTCATCGATGGTGGCGGGGTAGCAGAATCTCAGAAGCATATCCAGCACCCGACCGTTTTCGGTGACTGGAATCACTTCGAGACCATGGTGCATTTCCTCGTCCGCACTACGCACTTGCGGTCGGGGGAGGTCGAACATAGAGTCGAAGAAGGGTGATGCAAAAGCCAGCAAACAACGGTAAACTCGGAAATACACATCGTCAGACGAACGGAGGATAATGTCCGCCTTGTTGGAATTGAATGGAGCTGGTGCGTCTCTGCGCATAGCGTGCGGGGATGGTAGGCAAAGGTAGGTGAAGGAGACATCAGGACCCTCTGCTTGGGATTTATACATCTCATTGATTCCTCGAGCTTGAGAATTTGGCTACAGTAATCCCTTTGAAGATGTAATCCAAATACCTCCATGGAGCCGATAACTGAAACAACTCTCAGGCATCAACCAAGCGATTGGATAGTTTATTCCTCGCGGTTCGAGCACATCATATCAAACGATCAAGGGGATTCACTCATTGAAACCAAATATAATCGACGTTGTGAGCAAGAGATGTACATTTGTGGATCCAAACTAACAAGCAAAGATCTTCCCAGAGATATTCCAGGCTATCTGATAGTAGCGAAAATGGTCTGAAATTCTCTGAATGCCTGGTTTGTGCCTGCTATGTGGGATAGACCATACGAATTGGTGCAGACTTCTCCCAGTAATATGTTGCGGGAGCATTACCCGAGCTTGACGAGTTAAATGCAAAGTGAAAAATACACTCCTTGGACGTCGGGAGTGAGTGAGAGCTTTCCCATGTCCTGAGCTCATACGTGATTCCTTTTTTCCCAAGCCCACTATCCGTGTTGTGGGGTGGCAATGAATCACACTTGACTCTGGGTATGATAGCCTAGATTTGGTCTGGGTAGCAATCACTGTCGCGCACGGCATGGTTCAAGACTAAAATACATGAATATGTTATGATCAGTAGATCGAGCAAGCATCTGCCCCAAGTATACAATATATAACCCCCTTTGAAATAGATATACAGCAAGATTTGAATGGCACGCTATTCATCCTCTTCATCTTCGTTTTTGAGGAGATCGTACAGAATTTGGCTGCTAGAACCAACATCTGAATATCGGTGTGTTCGTTGTCTCTTGACGAGCTGTGATGTTTTCTCGTCTTTGCTGCGCATACTATTCGACAAGCGAGATTTAGGCAGAGCACGTTTTGGTCTGGGCGGATTCGGGTTCAAATCCTGGAGAGACACCGGGTGCTCTTCTACTTTTGGGCAGATCTCGCGGGAAGTGTCCAAGTTCTGGCTACTCCTACGACTGAGAACCGTTGTGCTGCACGTGTCGTCGCTATCAGGAGCATGGAGTTAGTTTGACGGTGAACCTCGCATTTAGTACTCACCGTGACCGGGCTTCCCAGTATTTCTTCTTCAAGGACTCGTACTTCTTGCGTAGTTCATCCGCTTCCTGTCGTGTTTCTTCCTCTTGTTCGATGATGGCGTGCCTGTCTGATGCCAATTCTTCGAGACTATCCTTGTAACCTGCGCAGCGTTGGCGCAGATGTTCGTTCTCCTTGGCGAAAGACTCGAGACGTTGCGTCAAGAGATTAACTTCCCCTGTCAGTGCGGCGACGGAAGGGATGTCCATGTATATTTTACGGACACAGGGTAAGATAAAATCATGATACTTTTGAGGGACGAATGTAAAGTCGGGTGTTGCTGGGACAAGGTCAGATATGTTGTGGATGGGGTGCAATAGATAAAAACCTATGTGGAATGGTTTGCGACAGGTTGGACACGTAGATTTGAGCGCGTCTGCGCCAGAACTGATGTGGGCGCGTAGGCACCTTTCGCACTGGACGTGGCCTGTGAGACGAGGAGCAATGTGAGCTGTGGGCACACAAGCTAGAAGCAAGACATACCACAAGGGACAGAAACCGGACTGCGCAGCACGTCGAGGCAGATGCCACACTCAGCCATTGAGATGGAGGACAAGACGTTGGTCGCAAGCTTGTTATTAGCAGTGGTCACATGACCGCGTTTGTGTTCCTAACAATTACAAATATGGACCTCGTCAAATCTTAAATTACTACTACATACTACTACAAGTTACTACTTACTACTACCAAACTACTACTATACTCACTACGACCAGCTCCTCGGCCCGCGTTCTAGCGGTCCCTTTTTTTTTTTGCTTTTTGGAGTTGGCTCGCATCACGATCCTTTCACTTTACTAACTCTTGAATGTCAAGTCCCGTCAATTCACCCTTTACTCCTTCTCGTTCATTATCTAGGTCTTCGT
>JBBPQT010000288.1:0-19328 GCA_038092715.1 Boletus smithii | reverse complement strand
ATCAGGAGAAAGTCCACACTACAGTGTACATATCTAGGCTCATTAATGACGACACCAGAAGGAACATGTAAGTGGTACAGGCACACGAGTGCAATAATGATACCTAAGGGTCCTTTCAAAATTCATTATTCAGCATCAATAGGATCGTGGAATGGGGTAGGATATGAAGTTTAACTGCCCGGTTTTCCAAGCAGAGCATATCCGTTCCCTTGTGGGCCGTGAAGCTGTATAACAGACGTTAGAGGGAGAAGTCATGTGCAACACGTGACACGCCTTATTGTAGCATCTTCCGCAGAGTGGATCTCCGTCCTTGTCATTCAACCGCTTAGAGTCTAACAGGGTGTTGCAAGAAGTACAACGCAAGCACCCTTTGTGCCACGTCTTTCCAACTGCTTTCATCTATCAACCATATCAGGATACACCTAGGCCGGCATCAGAGAGGTATTTACTAACCTGTTCCGCAAAATACACATTCTTGCCGCATCGTGGGCAAACAGGCGTGGTGCCACCAAGCCCCCATGTCTTGGCAGGGCTAGCTGTGCTGCCGCCAAGTGCAGCCCCGTAACGCGTCCCAGTGGCGGTCTGTTTCAACGAGCTGATACCTCCACTCGGGGCAAGCCCGGTCGAGCTAGGCTTGAGTGGTGATACTGGGCGATCAATTAGGATGGACTCCGCGCGTTCCGTGGCCCTGAGAACACCTGAGTGAGACTTGGAGGGACTGAGTGGCACTGTGCGCGGAAGCCGAAATTCACCAACACGTTTGGTGTTGGTAATGTCGCCGTCAAAGGACGTACGCTCCTCGACAATTACTTGTACTTCGTCCTCTTCTGCGGTATCGTTTCCCTCCGTGTTTGGTTCTGGGCTAGTGGTGCTTAAATCACTCGGTGGGTTAATGAGAGCACGGGAGTACCGCGCGGGGAGGGCAGAATTAGCACGAAGAATTGGACCTGGTCCTGTGAACTGAGTGCGGACTGGTGAACGAGATCCATCGCTGACAAGAGGACGAGGTGTAAGATCCAGTGAACCATTGGCTCGGCCACGAGTAGTTGGTAGAGGAAAGGTAGGGCGAACGGGGGACGTCTGGCCAGTGAGGTTACCCGGTGTTCGGGAAGGGGTGCTGGATGACCCGGACACCGCGGGGATTAGATTTCGGGCTGGAGAGGAGGGAATCGGAGGGGGAGATGCAACGTCGTCTCGATGAGGGAGGTTCGCTTGTCGAAGGTCCCGGGTGCCGAAGCTGCGTATATGGCAGTTTTTACTTTGAGAAGGGGGTTAAGATGAGTGAAAAAAGACTGGACGAGCGGTGCCTACCAATACGGCTAAATCAAGTGAGCATTAAAATGAGTGAAGTGGCACGATGATGAAGCCATACCTCTTGGTCGTGTTCTAGTAGGGTAAGGGAATCTAGACGCTTGTTACACGAAGTACACGCAAGACATGGCTGTCAAGGATGCGGCACCTGGATGAGCGAACGCAGAAGGGGTGGTTTAATTACTTGCCTTGTGGTAAAGCTGAGAAAGTTTGCCGAAAATGAATACCAGGACGGTTATTCTGCAAGGCTAACCGAAATTGCCTACCTTGCGACCTGGCCCCATAACCTGGATCACACGCTCATGAGTCAAATGAAGCATGAGTACGAGTATTGCTACAACCTGCTCAGCTGCATACACAGCCTTGCTACAGCGGGGACATGTTGGGGTTCCTCCGAATGGATGCATGATCCAAAGTAAATCTGGTCAATGAGAGTAGAAGTACTTGCCAGGCTGGAGCGATTGGGACGCCTTGACACGAAGTTGGTGGTATCAGTGGTGATGGGTCGGCAATTCCCGATGTGACTTCTCCCAATTTCAACATTGTTGGGCGTTGGTGGATACGGTCCGCTGAGCGTAATGGTGGCGCATACCCAAGTGCAATGGCAAGTCTCGATTTGAGCAGGGGTCATTTGTCATTTCATTCCCGTTACTATTCGTGAATCGATTTGATCCTTGGACTTGTCCCTTAGACTTGGTGCCCTCAGCGTGGCCGTTGGCAGACTACTTATGTGCACCCAACGGCAGCTCGGCATTAAGTCATAGTTTCGCACGTGTCGGAGCCCGAAATCGAAATCGCGATCGTGTTGGTAGTGGTCACCTGTTTTTTCGGAATCTCATTCTCATCACAGCTTCCATCCATCTTCCTTCATCTTTTCCATCTTCCCTTCCCGTAGACTCACTTAGACTCCCCTCCCCTCTACCATCCGTAACGATGTCTGACGATGAGAAGCACAACCAGACCTTTGAGCAGGTCCGCTCTCTTATCTTCTTCGTTCGCTTCTTTGTTGATCGTACCCGATGCCAAATGTTAGGCTAGTGCAGGTGCCTCGCTTACCTACCCAACGCAATGTTCTGCTCTTCGCAAAAACGGTCATGTCGTCATCAAAGGTAGTTTTATCCCAAAAAAATATTTACGTCGTGCGGTGAGCCATATCTGTGGTCTGACATGCTCTCTAGGCCGCCCCTGCAAAATCGTCGACATGTCGACCTCCAAGACCGGAAAGCATGGGCACGCCAAGGTCCACCTTGTCGCCATCGATGTATGTTTTAGTAGTCAGTACTTGATTTCTTTTCTCCCCTGACCGCATCTTGCTTAGATCTTCACCAACAAAAAATTGGTACGCATCAATTAATCTGCAGAATGTCGTACGCTGACTTACCATCTATCCTCGAATAGGAAGATATCTCTCCCTCTACTCACAACATGGATGTCCCTAACGTTCAACGAAATGAATTCGCCCTTGTAGATGCCATCTACTTTGTATTTGTTTAACAGGATCTCATTGCATTCTTAGGTGAACATCGACGATGGTTACCTCAACCTCCTGACCACAGACGGGACTCCCAAAGATGATATCAAGGTCCCTGACAGTGACCTCGGGAAGGACATCAAAAGGGACTTCGACGACGGAAAGGAACTTTTGGTCACAATCGTCTCTGCTATGAATGAGGAGCAGGCCATTTCCTACAAGGAGGCACCGAAGGGTACTTGAAGGTGTGTTGATGCCAAGGACCACTGAGCGCCATTTTTGATCGAGTATCCTATATAGATGTGTTTCCTCGTGCGTTCCTTCGTTTGCATTTATTTGCGGTCATTCTTTCCCTCTATCTCGTTTTTCGTCTCCATCGTGTGTTCCGTGATTCAAATCATCCAGCAAAGATTCTGAGCATGTGCATGTACATTCCCATCGTTCAATAACGTTTGAATGTGTTAGTCACTGTTGTAGTGTAGCCTTACGGGCTGTAGGACAAGCGGGTGTTTTTGATCCCGCTACGTGGGAGAAGTAATCGAATATATTTGTGGTTGTTATCTTCGCCGAGCGCCCGATCACTCCTAGCCCGTGTCTCTGGCATAGCAAGCCAAGGCGGCGGCGACCAAGTGGCCACCGCGTTGGCAATCGATGAGATATTTCGTACAGGTGGGTAGCTTGATCATCCACGGAGATTTCAATTCCTGAGGTAGGCACGGCTATTTTCTTTGATGAATCATTGATGTCTACCAACTTGTTCCTTGTGGTGTGTGGCGAAGACCTACCAAGTACAGATCAGTGAAATGCATAGTGCCAATCACCAGCGAGGTGAGTCTGCCATGACTGGCGGGATGCAAGAATAGTGTGCTTAGGTCCAACCGGCAGATTCATGTCAATGTGGCAAACCGTAGTTTAATGCGTGGAGGAGCCATCCCCCGAGTCGCCCAAACTACCAAGCTGACCACACAATAATGTAACATACATGTGAGTCGTTGTAGGCGGGGCCAATTGCCATGCTGTAGAAGTGCGCAAGCAGTCTAACCTCATCGTCACAGGGGTGGCCACTGGGACATTTCAATTGCGTTAGTATAAATGTCAGACATGATTATGCTCTGTTGCTACACGGCAGTACGTTTCACGATCTGGATTCTTCTTTCCCAAGCGAATACAATGCCTCAGAACGTTACAAACAGCTATAACGATGGTTTCAATCACGATTTCACTGACGAGGTGAGACAAACACAAAGTCCATCGCTGTTTCTTATTCTCTTTAGGACGCCCATAGGTTGGTCTCTATTGCCAGCTCTCCAGAGCTCAGCTCGCACACCTGTCGCTGGGTGGAAGGCGGCACGCGATGCAGTGCTGGTATTCAAGGGCTTTACTTCGCTGCCCATCTGCGGGATTGCCACGGCATATATGGTGTCGGACATCGTTCTCTGGGCTTCCTATGCCGGTGGGAGGATTGCTCAGATACCTCTGCATTTAGCAAAGAAGGGTTGATGAGACATATTCAAGAGAGACATCTACTCTGGAAGTGGCACTGTCCAAGTTGTGGAGCGGTTTTCATGCGTAGGGTGGCGAGGGATATGCACCATGCGCTTTGTGTTGGCCTCGGTGATTGAAGTCATAGCATTCCCTTTCCCCATTCCCTTTCTCCACAACGAATCTTGATTTTTGGTCATTCACGAAGAGGCAGCTAGTCTGTTGATATTTCTGTACGGTGATAATTCTTAAGTCGTCTCTTTGTCTTCTGTATCTTTTTTTCAGCCTTCCTTTACTACATGGCCAATGTTTCATTCCGTCGATCGGATCGGGTAACAGAATCCAAACCATTGATGCCCAACAACGTGACTGAGATAGATTGGTCGATCTATTACTCTGTAAATAGCCATGGTTGTCAATCCGAGATCAGTGGAAAGTGGGGTTACTATAATCTTCACCCATCATCTCAATATTGTCCGATATGAAAATGATGACCTATGTTGTTTGGTGTCCGAAATTGGCTGAAAATTGGCTAGATCTGCAGATCCGAATTTCCGGACAACATGTGTCGTTTACCAAGCTGTAGAGTCTTGCCCGTTCCAGATCAGCATCGATTATGAATCCGTCCCTGAGAGGCCTGAGCGGTCCTAGGCCTTGCCATCCTGTACAGGCGTCTATTGATTGCTGTGAAACCTGCGGGGTATATATATCAATGGTGACGATCGATGATGGGGAATATGTCTTGCGTTGCTTCTAGAATCTAATGTATGCGATCGGGGGACCCTTTTCTTCAACGCTACATTACGGTGACGTTACAAGCTTGGATCCTTCAAGGGTCCGAGCTGAGCACGCGACAAGAGCTAGCGTGATTCCAAAAATGACAAAGAGGGTCGCACTTACAGTACCTAAAAGTCATGTCGGGATCTTCACATTGCAACGTGTGTCATGTTCTAGTACTAGAAGGAGGATGCCTTGGGTTCTGTTGTATCCATAGGTTCAATTTTCACCGTCGGATATGGTGTAACGGCTAACATTGCCGCCTTTCACGCGGCAGCTCGGGGTTCGATTCCCCGTATCCGAGTCCTTTTTGTTTAAAGTACATCGTCGACTTGCTTTCGATTTTCTGACAGGCGAATGAAGAAGGTGCCGGTGAGTGCTCGGAGTCGCATGATGCGAACCATGTGCATAGCTTATGTCAGCAGCTCATTGTTATGGCGTACGACGTAATCAACCCGCCAGGTTAGATTTTTATTCCCTTGATCGATAACTTTCGCTCCCATCGACGCGCGGTAGACTACAGACCATCAGTGACGGAAAAAAAGAGCCAAATACATTTGTTGGGAGCCATCAAACTCGGATACGGGGAGTCGAACCCCGAGCTGCCGCGTGAGAGGCGGCAATGTTAGCCGCTACACCATATCCGATCATATGCTGTGCTGCTGATGTAAGTCATTGAAATCGTGCGGAATGTTCTTTTGTTCTTTGTCCGTGGTTTCTTTTTGCTTTTTGCTTTTCTTTTTTGCTGTTGAATGCTATCGATTCATCCCACCCATACCGGGGACGTTGTCGTGTTCAAAAAGCGAACAAAAAGCCTCGGATACTTGGCCATTACACCATTTCCGATGTATCTTCTGGGGAAAGAAGCCCAAGGTAGGCAGATATCAGACCTTATCCAAAGAGCATGCCAGTGTGCTTCTGATCTGCCTACATCCACAGTCCTAATAGTCGGATATGGTGTAACGGCTAACATTGCCGCCTCTCACGCGGCAGCTCGGGGTTCGACTCCCCGTATCCGAGTGCTTTTTGTTCATGAAGGAAATCAATGTGATCGTGCAAAGACGGGGAGGGTAAGCCCCTTCTCCCTTTCTTCCTTTCTGGTGCTACTCCAATGGCGCCCGAAACTCTGAATGGCATAGGCAAATATCTGTTACTCGGGTACGAGAGACTGTCAGGTGTGTTCACTTGGCTCGTGATGAGTTCGCATATCCAAGGGCCGGCTCGATGATGTGACAGGGAGCGAAGAATAAATCCCGAGCTCGGGCCCAGACTCGAGCCTAGTGTTGGTAGGTACCTTGTACGTTGGAACTCTTAGAGCGTCTGCTGTGACTCCGAGTTCACTAACAACGGCCATTGAATTTATACCGCTGGATGGTCCAGGATGACCGAGTCCTGGAAGTGACAGTAATGACGCAAACCAGACGAATTCTCGACCCCTGCTGAGATGCGCTGCGGAACAACACGTGACCCTTTGATGATTCGGACTTGCCACCTTTCAATCATGAGCGCAAAGAAGGAGCAAATGAAATAAGGTGTTGATTGACCGAGGTGATGCTCAGTGAACGAAGAATCAATCCGGAATCAAAAGCAAAAGATCGCGAGGGACCAAAAAGCACTCGGATACGGGGAGTCGAACCCCGAGCTGCCGCGTGAGAGGCGGCAATGTTAGCCGTTACACCATATCCGACATGTTGTCGGTATTCAAATTCTCTGGTATCAGTACATTCAAGTAAATCACTTGTCTCGCAACAGGATTCCTATATTGGCATTTTCGGCATGGCCTCGACGGTGACTGCAGCGTCGGTCGTCGAGCAACTCGATAAATCTCCTGACGTGCTGACATGGCTCAACACCGTGCTCAACGTTTCCGACGATGCCGCGTCCAATGATCCCCCGCTGCTCGCCCTTGGCTCCACCCTGGACGCGCTTCAGACCGCGACGTCCATAGCAGCCCAGTCGACGTCTGCAAACCTCGAGCACATCATCGACGACATTGCACGCGCTGCACCTCGTCTTGCCTATGACATCCACCTCACTCGGGATGGTGCACTGGCACTCCGCAACGTCCTAGCGCAGTCCCTTCCACCTCCACAGTCTCACAACTCAGCCCAGACAACAACCGAATCTGCAGCGCCTGACGCGACGTCCAAGGTCCTTGAACGGTTGCAGCATCTCGATACGCTGAGGGTGCGAATGGAAGCTGCTCGCGATGTCCTCCGCGAGGCAGAGTCGTGGAGTGCTCTCGAGGCAGAAGTCACCACTTTGCTTGCAGAGAAGGCGTATACACGTGCTGCTTCCAGGCTATCCGCTTCCGCCCGGCTGATGCCTGTGTCTGCTCGCATGGCTACTACCCCGGGCACCTCATCTGGAGGAGTGCACGAACCTCGTCGTGCGCTACTGACCTCACTCGCGAACCAGCTTGAGGCTGCTCTCTCCCCTGATCTCGTACGTGCTGTGACCGCTTGTGACGTGGAATCGTGCAAGTCGTTCTATACTATCTTCGTCGATATAGAGCGGGAAGGTGAATTCAGAAACTATTACTATGGTACGCGACGCGCTTCCATAGTGGAGACCTGGAGTAGGGCGGTTATCGAGGGCGAACCTGGGTCTTACGAAGGTGCCGACAGAGCGACTCCCCAATCGCTGAGCGCGTTTTACCCCTCACTCCTATCCACCTTTTTGACGACGCTACATGGAGAGCGTACTGCCCTTCCCAATATCTTTCCAGACCCAGAGCGCACGCTCTCCACTCTCATCTACACCACTCTCAGTGTACTCACACCACCTCTCGCTCAACGTCTTGCTGCCCTCTTCCACAATGGGAGTAGCGCGACAGCGTTAAAGGACGTGGTGAAGCTCTTTCAAGCCTCCGAAGAGTTTGCGCGAGGTGCTCAAAGAATACTCGAGAAATTACGTGCATCTGCGCCTCCCTTGTTAACTACATCCACGTCTTCCCTAAGTGAAGGGAAACATTCAAGAAGGCGCTCTATGCGGATGTCAATGTCTTGGCGGTCAATGAGTAGTACGGGCAGACTTGGAGGGGGAGGGATAGCTGCCTCAAGTACCGCAGGCGGTAGTGCAGACGAAGTTGCAGAGTGGGATCAGTGCCTCTTCCAGCCATTCCTCGATTTCCAGGTCGACTTTGGTACCCTCGAGAGGCGGCTATTGGACGATACTTTGGGTTCCCCGCTTCCTGGTAACATCAGGGATCTAGATGGTGATCGGGCTGCGCGAGCCATGCGTGAACGTGCCGTGGACGTGTTCAGCGCTGCGGAGGAAAGCATTGAACGCTGCCTAGTGTTCACGTACGGTTATGCCTCTGTTGGCCTCGTGCGCGCCCTAGATGCCTTTGTGACTGCCTTTGTGGAGACCTGGACAAATTCCATTTCCAATCTCATTGACGCGAATTCACGATCGACATCTGGATCTGGTGCGAAGGCGGCGTCAGCGGCTCTGGAGGATGAAGAGCTTGCAGACCTGGATTATACTTCACAAGACTGGGCACACATACAAAAGGCGCTGCACCTCCTCGCCGCTGGACGGGCAGTGAAAGACCGTCTTGGCATGTTCGAGACTCGCTTGAGAGCTTCACTCGGACAGGTGTCGACGGTCTTTCGAACGGCGTGGGGAAGCGGTACGTCTGGCATATACACTCCCGGCGCAACCAAAGGCGAAGGCCTCTTGCTCGCCCAATCCTCACTGAACTCACTGGAGCTCAGAGAGCTCCTCACGCCTGTCGCATCCTCTACGAAATCCGCACCGAGTCTCCTCTTGAGTGCCCACACCGCACTGACCGCATTCGCCCGTGCCAATCAACGCACGCTGCAACACGTCCTGCTCTCGCCGCTGTACGCGCACCTCGCGACCTATCCCACCCTATCCCTATGGTCCGCTGCGCGCGTCCAAGAAGCGATGCCTGGCATGGCGGGCGTAGTCGTACCCACGTTCTCACTCAGCCCGAGCGAGGTCGCGCACCGCGTCGGCGACGGGCTGCTAAACCTTCCGAGATTGTTCGAGGTCTATGCGGAAGACGATGCGCTCGGGTTCGAGCTTGGAGGGCTGGCTGGCACAGACGGTGCGGAGACGGCGACGGTGACGGCGACGGTGACGGGAGAAGCGGACGAGCAGGGGCAGGTGCATTCGCCGGAAGCAGTCACCGCTGCGTGGCTCTCGTCGCTCGGTCGTGCGACGGTCGTACATCTCACACGGGATGTTCTCCCACAGATCAAAACGTTGAGCGTGGCAGGGGCTGCACAACTCAGCGCTGACTTGGGGTACCTCGAGACGATCGTGAGGGCGCTGGGCGTTGAGAAGGGGGATCTGGAGCGGTGGAAGGCGTATGTCGGGATGACGGATGACGAGGGGAGGGCAACGCTCGTGAGCGATGATGGAAGCGACAAAATAGGGCAACTGGTTGCAAAAATGAGAAAATGGACAGTCTGAGTTTTTCTTTTTTTTCTTCCTTGTTGCACGCTCGACGTCCAATGTCGCAAATTACTCCAGGTTGTACAGTATAGATGGCATCGATAAATAATTAGCCTGTATGTCCCTTGAAACATCACGAAACGATCAATAAATACCACCAAAACAGAACAGCACAAGAACACTAGAAGAGGATATATTGTACAGATAGCACGGGTCAGCAAGCTCTCTTGTGTCGCTCGTATCCGGGTTGCAACTCCTTTCTAGCGCGCGTATGGGTGGAAGGCATGTTGTCCGCGATTCGACATCCGAGAAGGACCCAGCCCCGAGTTCATCGCCATACGTCCAGCGTTTGCACCCATCCCCGCACCGACTCCCATCGCCCCGCCAGCCATCCCCATCCCCATCCCTTGCCTCATCCGCATACCCATGTTGCCCATGCCCATCGGCGCACCGGGTTGCCCTAGCATCCCCATCCCCATCGGCCCATTCATACCCATACGCATCGCCATAGGGTTGATCCCGCCCATAGGTCCCATCCCTCCCATCATCCCCAATCCACCCATCCCCAATCCACCCATGCCGTTCATACCGCCCATGTTACCACCGATACCGTTCATGCCCGCCATGCCGCCCATACCCATCATACCCATCATCATCGGGTTCATCATGTTGATGCCGGTGGCGTTGCCCATAGGAGGCATCTGATTCATCATGCGTTGGTAGAGCATGGACGCAGCTGGGTTCCCAGCTTGCTGTGCATTGAAAGGAACGGTCGGAGCGGAAGGCGTACGTGAGTCTTGGTCATTGAAATATGGTTCACGATTCCCAGTCAGATTCCGCGCCTGGTCGCGTTGGCTGCGGGGCTGGGCAGTTTTCACTTCGATCTATGGTGGCGCATATATACGGGTGGTTGGCTTATGCGTGTTGATGCCAAGTGACGAAATCACTTGCCTGTTTGTCATCCAGGATGAGACCCAGCTTTCCAACGAACTGGTCTGAATGTGTCGCATCTTCAAATGTGACAAATCCAAAGCCTTTTGAGCGACCAGATTCTCTGTCCACCATCACCGTGGCGTCGATGACTTTACCAAAGGTGGAAAAGAAGTCGCGCATCGTGTCTGCATTGGTGGTAGGGGAAAGGCCGCCGACAAAGTAACGTGTATTTCTTAAATGTTCTTCTCTTGGAATAGCGCGTTTTGGGTCAATCTGTGGGACGAAAAGAAGAAGAAAAAGTCAAGCATCAGGTGGATGGAAAGAAAGTGGGTGTCTCACCGATTTGCCGTCGAGAATGTGAACGCGGGCAAGGACAGCGCTGACGGATTCTGGGTCGTCAAACGTGAGGAAGGCAAAACCCCTTGACCTCCCGTCGGGGTCGCGCATGATGGTGCAAGCATCCACCTTTCGAGACATTATCAGTATCTCCGTATCACCAGCATACCACCCTACGAAATGCCGAAAGGATCACCTTGCCGAATTCCGTAAAGTATTTCCTCAGACCTTCTGCTCAGACAGGTAAAAAGGGCCACGAGTGTGTCAGTGATAAAGGCATTAGATTCTGTATGCATGAAGCGTTATACCATCTGTAGTGTCCCAGCTAAGGCCGCCAATGAACATTTTGCTATCGGGTTCCGTAGGCAATTGAGTATCGAGTTATTTAGAGTAGAGCAGCGAGTGAGAAGGAATGTGAGATGAGTCGTTGAGGTCCAGCGGTATGCGGTATCGTGAAATCGACACAAAGTGATTAGCGACCAGAGAGGTATGGTGAGGTAGCGACCAGAGTAAGCAAGAGAGTGGCCAGTAATGAAGACAAATAGCAAGTCGAGCGGCAGATTAGCACGGCAATTAAAAACGGTGGGTAAAGGCAGAAATGCGAGCGGCATGAGCATGTAACAGTGTAAGAAGACAAAGGCTCTTTCGTACGTCCATGACACTATCACGGGCAATACTTGAAAGACGACATGTACGATGCAACGGTGCACGCCGGTCACGTGCGAATGTGGAGCATAAGGCCCTTGGACGAGCGAGCACCGCGTCGTTTGCAAGGAGAGGGAACAGCTTACCCTTCATCTTTCATCTCCGATGGCCGTATCGGCCGATCTTGAGAGTCGCGGTCGGCAGGTCCTTCGTGCGTCACGATTGCGGACGGACCTGCCTGGGACTGGGAATTTGTAGGGAGAATGGTCCGCTGCTGTCGTTCCTGACTAGGTGTTTGTTGATAAGCAGAGAACTGCTTCGCTACCTGTGCGGAATACGACAACCCTGAGGACTCTGGAGTTGCAGGCTTTGCGGGGAGCGTGCCGGTTCCGGAAGGCTCGGACTTGCAGTTTGTTGCCAAGGTGGTCGTTGGTGGTGTTGATTCGGAAGGTTTGTCGAGCGTTGAGGAGTGGGTTGGGTCGACGGGCGATTGGTATTCGTCATCCAAAGGGACAGTGAACTCGTCGTCGTACAAATCTGTGTAGAGACGATGTGAGCGCATCTCCGGTATGCTTGGAAAAGGGCTTGCCTCCGTAGAGGTCAGAATCGGCATTTTCTTTCTTCAGGGTCGACATGGCCGTATCGTCGTGGGCAGTGTCGTAGAGTACGGGTCCGGGAGGGAGCCTGAAACGTTCTCGTTGGGCAAGTTGAGCCGTTATATAATTGGAATCACGTCGCCGAAGCAACAACACACGGCCAAACAACAGCCGTGACTCACTCAGCCTTCAGGAAAATGATCGATAAATATAAGGTCCCAAGGGAAAGAGAAACTACAGAGCTAATGTACAACATGATGCGTGCGTGGGGTTCTGAGAAAAAGCATCTACCAGAAGCAGGCCAAACGCAGCAACTAATGGACACCGTTAACCAGACGCCTGTCTCGAAGATGTTGGGCCGTGCGCTCAGCAGCGGCATCATAAACATAACGTGTAGGTTGACGTCTAGGCAAGAACCCAGCGTCGTCTGAATCAGAGTCGGCCGCAGAGTCCCGGTACGGATCATTCCTGCCAAAGAACGCAGCGTTCGACTCCCCGTCTGAGGTGGGAAAGAGATGTCAGCATCGACAACTCGTTGGAAAGCAAATCAAGTACCGTCTGGGTCCTCGACGATTCGCCGCTTTCCAAGTGCCTTGGCGCTCGGCCGCATCGGAGTACGGATGTCATCGTCGCTGTTGGATGCATCATCTTCAATATTCATCCGTTCTATCACATCCGATATATGCTCCTTGTCACTCTCCACCGAACCATGTCTAGAGTACCGACCAGGAATCCGGTCTGGTGAAGGCGTACGAGATGTTGCTACAATTTGCGCCGGAGAACGAGGACCAAGCGGGTGAGGGGGGGCAAGAAGCGTCGGCGTATTGGCTTGCGATCCATAGTGATGGCCAGGGGGTTGGTTCTGAGGCAATGCACTTGGCACAATACTAGGTGGAATGCGCGGCAGAGGGTGGTTTGGCGAAGGTACGATAGCTGGCAACTCGAAATGTTTGTGTGTTGCGGTGATTGGCGATGGAAGTGGTGGCGATAGTACGTCAGAGGTGCCTGTATAGGCACCTGGCGGCTCGATAAAAAAGTCCTCGTTTAATTGCTGCGGGGAGATCCGCCTGAATACTAATGAAACATGAACATGGGATAAAACTCACCCGTCTATCCATTTTAACATCCCTCCTGCTTTTCTCTTCCGTAGCTCGTTCGGTTGCAACCCTCGCAAGATCGTCATACATACGCAAAGCTGCGACAAGAGCCTCATGTGCATCTAGCAGGGCGGCCAGCAACTCTTCTTCTGTGGTGAGTTCGTTTGGCACGTCCTCCGTATCTGCAAGTGATGGATCTAGTTGTGTGACTGAATGTGTGCGAGTGTGCTGATACGCGACTTTGTCAACTCGAGAACGTTCTGCACCTGCAGACGCCCAAGGTATCTGAGTATAAATTAGCTCCTGGGACGCGCGGCATTTAGCAAGAAATTCCTGCAGAAAGCGTTCATTAAAAATCGGACATGATCAAACAATGAGCTCACAGGAATCAGATCAGAGTCGAGAGCGTCAGGTCTGGCATAAGCCAACGTTTGAGATAGTAAATCGGCGTTGCCGCGAGCTATGTTGCATTCCTGGAACAGACGTCGTATATCCTCTTCGGGGGGGATGACACGTTGTTGATGGCGCCGACGACTCTGTGGCTGATGGTTGAATGAGACCCGACTAAAAACTGAAATTACCACAGTAAATGCGTACCGGAGGACGTTCCGATGTAGGAGGTGTAGTGGACAGATCATCCTGGGGAAATTCCTGTGCAAAAATTGGAGTCTCGAGAGAGTATTGAGAGAGCGGGCGTGGAAGAGCAACAACCGGGGGACTGAACATCGCGTCATCTGTATCAAAAGGAACCCCTGCTTCAGGCTTGTCCGCAGGTTTCAACCGACACCAGAGGGCGCGGAAGCCATCCTTGTCTTTTTCTTTCCCCACCGACTGAGATCCTAATTGGATGGGTGAGCGTCGCGGCCTTGAACATCAAGGAATAACGTACGAGAGGATGTTATGAAGGCGGCAGCGGCGAGTACCTCCATCAAACGTTCGCGCACAACGGGTGATGTCCGAGATGATGTGAGGACATCCTCGAGTACTTCGATGAATTTGCGCTGAGAGATCTGCTGAATGAAGACGTCTGACGCATTTCGAAGCATGATTGCCCATAACTGTTGAGTAGGAACGGATGAGGATGAAAGAAATGGGGCAAGCTACATGGTGCGCACCCTTGCAGCAGCTAATTGAGCCTTCGGCTCCGCGTACCTGTGGAGATGGGACTGTTAATGGAAACGTCGAGATATTGAAGAAAACAAGACATGCTTGAATTCACGTCGGAGTGCCCTGGCTACCTCCTTTGCATTTGCTTCGTTGGCGGATGCTCTTTCGCAGACTTCGAGAACAATCGACCAGTCCTCTGACGCGGTGGCGGTGAGGTACCCTAGTGGAAGGAGGATCAGTGTTGGGATATGGTATGCCGAAAGCGATATACCAATCATGCGTGTCAACTCGGCAGTACTAACGTCGTCTTCACGCCGATCCTTGTCACGGAGACGATCGAATCGTTCCTTGTCCTTGTCCCTTTCCCTATCTGCTTTCCACTTGTCCTTTTCCCTGTCCCGCAACATCCCGTCCCAGAACCCTTTTCGTTCCTTTTTATCTTTCTCTATCCGGATTGGTTCATTGTAGGTGTGGTGGTCTTCGGATAGATCTGATGGATGGTGTATAGGAAGGAGATCCTGATGAGGTTCCAAGGCCTTGAGCATTCCCAGGGCGGAAGCGGCGCTTGAGACGGGTGGGGATCTTTTCCTGAGGATCCGGTCGTCGGACCTCTGATTGCGGGGGACACCCTGAACAGACATGGTATTCGAGGTGATGCTGAACGGGGAGGATGAACGGGGAGAGATGGGGACGATGGACGGGATCTGGGGCGAGTTGCCTGGCTGGGGGAGGGAGCCAAGAGAGGAGGAGCGAGAGGGGATGACAGGAGCGATGAACTGTTGCTGGTGTGCGCGGGGACTCGGAACGCGAACGGTGTCTTCGCCTGGGCCCGGGGGAAGGACTTCCCAGTGGTCCTCGTTGGATGGTCTGGTGATGGGGCGGGAGGGGTCGCGGGGCTGAGTCTGGGTGTGGCCAGTGAAAGAGAGATGATGTGCGGATATGGCATCCTACAGAGCAGATCAGACGAGAACACAAAACGGCGAATTAAACGAACACTTTCCTCGTCAATGATGGGCTGCGTCGCTGCGTCCACGTCCCGACCGAGGGGTGTCACCTTTGCGGGCTTTGGTTTGTCGCGACCAAAGAACTTTTGGAGCTTCATTCGGAGACGGAGAAAGAAAGTGCAGACCAAGCTCGCAAACGAGCAGAACGAACGAAATACGGAAAAAAAATTTGATCAACTACCAACGACAGCTTTCAATTCGATATCGCACCGAGGCTGTGTCGCACCGCTCACTCCAACCCACGTGACCTCATATCCTCACCGGAACACGTCCCCGGCCGCGCACATCCCCAAAGATCACCCCCACCGCCGCATCCAACCCTCCCGCCGTGTGCTCGAAGCTCCCCACGCACGCGTACGGCGCATCCACGGGGTCGTACGGTCCACAGCTCGCAAGCACCACCACCGCCGTGTCCCCGGGAATGTGTCTCTTCAGCCTGCGCAGGTATTCCACCTGCCACGTGCTGCGATCCGCATTCCGCGTAACGAAGATGAGCAGTGCAGCGCAGCGACCACCTCGTCCGCCGGTAGGTCATCTTTCTGGCCCGAATAGACGATGTGCTGCGTGTCCTTCCGGCGAGTACGCACACTTGCTGCAAAGGCAATGTAGTCTGCACCCGCTGTGTTCTTCTCCTCCACGTCACCATCCACAGCCCTGTTCACACTCTCCACCTCAGGCGTCAGCACCAATACCGGCCCCTGCCTCACTTCCGGTAGTGGTCCCTTTATGACCGCCGTAGAAGCTCCGTACGCCCTCTTGCTCAGCTTCGCGTTCGCTCCCACAACCTCCGCCAGTCTTCTTTCATCCAACTCGGCGAAAACCGTCTCCCATGTGCCGGCAAATCGCGTCTTCAGTTCATCAATTCGCTTCCCACTCTCCCTCAACGCTGCAAGTGACAGCCCCCCTTTCTCGACCGCCCTGTACGTTTCCTCTACAGCCCCTGTTTGCAATCCCATTGTGTGACAGATCATCGCGACATCCGCACCAGCCCGCAGGCTCACCACGGCCCCCTTCTGTGATGTATATTTCGCAGCAACCGCTTCCATCTCGAGGCAATCCGTCACAATCACACCCTTGAATCCCATTTGATGTCGAAGCAGTTCTGTCGTCACCGTTCGCGAACATGAACACGGCGTCTCTTTGTCATCCTCTGCCACCACCAATGGAAGCGCCATGTGCCCTGTCATAATGGTGGCAATCCCCGCTTCAATCAGCGCACGGAAGGGAACCAGCTCTGTCTCATGGAGCTCGCCCAAGGTTTTCTTGATCACCGGCAGTGCAAGATGCGAATCCACATGCGTATCTCCATGGCCCGGAAAATGCTTTCCAGATGGCGCGACACCGCCCTCCGTGAGTCCGCTGCTCACTTCCATAGCATACTTTGCTACCTCGTGTGGATCTAAGCAATCGTATGATGAGCTCATATCCAAGTTTTTCGTATGCCTACCATCGCCGAATGAACGAACCCCTTGCATCATGGCATGTTGAGCCGAGAATAATAACGGTGAACTGGACCGGCTTAGTACTTACCGATTACCGGATTGCGATGGTCAGAGTTGACATCCGCAACAGGACTGTATGCCCAGTTGATTCCGGCAAGCTTCATCTCCTGCGCTGTGGCAAGCGAACATGATTTTGCAATCCTCGGGTCGCCCGTCGCAGCAAGTGCCATCGCGCCTGGACTACATAGTGGTTCTCAGTTCAGACTCGCCGATTGTACGGACCCGAACCGGAACTTACAACTGGGTCCCGGCGGTGTAGCGGTGGGTAGAACTAAACGCGGATACGAGTCCTAAGAGAGAGTGACACGTGAATAGAGGAAAATGTAGGGAAATGTACTGACCATTCTCTTGGTCAATCCCGATCATAAGGGGCCGGGTATGGCCGCAGTCCTTGGCGAACTGCTGCAAACCCTTGACAAGCCCATGGACCTGCTTTATACCTGTAAAACATGCTAGGTCAAGCGATTAGCAATGAGAGGAGTGCGAGTCACTTTGTATGTTTCTTCTCATGAGGATAATGTTGCTGTATCGAGATCGCCGGTTCAGTGGGGAGGCGATCAGTTGATCTACGGGGAGACTTACCCGACATGATAATCACGGATGAGGGTCTTTGCATCCTCACTGATTTCATGGCCATGAAAGCCAAAGACAAAGTGCTTTCAATTTCTTGGTCAACCTACTAGATGCTGGATGAAACGTTTTACCTGGCCAATCTCGCGTTTGTCAGCGTCAGTCAAGGCGACCATGGTAGTACTTGGAAAGGTCCAAGGGGACGTCGAGTATTTATGGCGCCCCGCGTGAACGCCTCAGCCTCAGCTGATCGGACATATCGATCGACATGAACGTGGTGGGAATCTTTATCAACACCAGACACTTAGCTTGAACCATTTCTGTATGGAACGTCCTGCCAAGAAACCACGACTACAAGGACCCGATGGCTTTCAAAAATCCAAGTCAGCACCGCGCTACAAGCCACCAGAAAGTATCACCAAGTTTGTCTCCGCTTTCGACAACGTACCACCATCCCCTGTCAAGTCCATTGCGCAGCCCAAACGCTCATCCGAGAAGAAACCCGTCTCTCTTCCGACCCATGAGCGACCACAGAACCCGTTCGTGGGCTCTCATGTTCCCAGAGAGCCAGAGGCTGGACCAAGCAAACCGTCGGTGCCAAAGCGGCAGTCGAAGCCTTCATCGTCTGCGCACCCTCCCCGTGCAGCAAACGCGGATAAAACGCTGCCTCCACTCAAGGTGTTAAAGCCGCCCGTGTTTTTGCCCCCTGCCGCACCACCACAGACAACCAAAGGGGAGCCGTCAAGCAAGACGGCAGGTATTAGTCCAAGTTCGCTTCAACCAGCACTAAAGCGACTGCCCGTGCCTCCCGAGAAACCCAGATCTATTCTCAATCCCCCTGCGGTGCCCATCCCGTTAGGAACTAAACCGTCCGTGCCCCTCAAACCCCTCGCACCACCACCACCCCTCCCTGCGCACCGCCCCACATCGCCAAAGAAGCACATGAAGACGATCCTTACGACGAGCATTGCCCTGGCCACCGATCCGACCAAAGAAGGTACGGGTGCAGAGTTGTTGTCGTTGTTCCTTCAGCAACACGGGCATAATTTCATATCGTCGACCGATCGAGAGCTCCAACGAGGGGTGATGGTCAGCCCGGACAAGCGTTCCCGCGGCAAGGACCCCAAGTTCCTTCGGTACGTCCTTCTCGTCAGCGCTGCTCTCGTATCACCATTCCCAAGTACTTTTGCTTTTTGCTGCAGGGGTGGTTTGGCGGAACACTTTCACCATCGCATCTCGTGTACCAAAACAGACTTTTCGCTATG
Organism: Boletus smithii; assembly: GCA_038092715.1. NCBI lineage: Eukaryota > Fungi > Basidiomycota > Agaricomycetes > Boletales > Boletaceae > Boletus > Boletus smithii. The sequence continues at coordinate 807 of JBBPQT010000288.1, read as the reverse complement.
GAAACGACAGATGGAACAGAAAATCGAGTCTGGGTCCAGGTTTGGGTCAGACATGCAGCTTCGCATTCTGAGAGTGCTCGACGTTGTCAAAGTATCTGAACGATCGCGCTTCACAGCCGGTCCCCGTTCCGGACTTGCGCTTTGCCGTCTCATGCGACGACATCAGTTTACAAGTGGGGATCTCACATTGGGCACCTACGTCGTGCTGTTCCACTTTGCGCCAACGAACGGCGGGAGATCTCCTGTGAGCAGCATCGATCGCTTCGAGGAAGGGAATGATGTGATGGTGTGGTTACCGTGGCAGAAAGTGGAACTGGCAGGTGTCAAGGAAAGTGCTAGACTTTTGGAGATGTTTCGGGCACTCGACGCGTTGACGCCTCCACATAGCTTACTCGTGGTGGCTAGATTTTGTATTGTTGCACCGAGGCTCGTTAATGCGACGTAACACTGTGTAGCGAGACAGCTACGCTCTGGAACAGGTACCGCGCCTCATGCATATCTGATTTGACGACAACGTCGCCGGCTCCCCAATACATACATAGACCGATGCGATACTTGCGAGTTTGATAGCAGAATATAAATCAATACGCGCGCGTTAAGTTGAATGACGAGACGACCCTTTGAGAATCTGAACTTGTTGAACGTAAGCCAAACAGTGTCTCTCTAATTATTTTCCTGCAATGCGACTCCGGGATGCAACTTTGCCCAGGCAAGCCTCTCATCAACCCACTCCTCTGTATTTTTCGAAGCCCAAGTACCTGCTTGAAGTGACAGCCGTTCTCTAAAATGTCGGAATGGTTTTCCGTG
>JBBPQT010000287.1:0-19466 GCA_038092715.1 Boletus smithii | reverse complement strand
CCATCTTCTCATTGTTTGCCCTTGCCACTGCTGCGGGTGCTGCAGGGGCATTTGCGGCCATGGGTGTTATCGCCACACTGGTGTTGTTGACCACACGGTGGTCCGTTCGTGCTGCCCTGGCTGCTGTTGTGAGGTGCTGGGGTTTGCTGTGAGCCAAAGCATTGAGGGCTGGGGTCCCGTTTGACGGTACTGAGCTTTTGAGCTTGGGGATTGTTATGGCAAGAGCTTGAGCCACAATGGGTATCGCACTGTTCCCACAAGAGAACTGTGGCACGTCAGACGGTCTCGATCGTGATGAGTTCCGGTTTGTCAGTAGTTGCTATTCCTTGAGCTACTACCTCCATTGAAGGAGGGAGTTTGGCCAGTAAAATCATGACTTGTACTTTAGTGGGAATGGAATAGTCTGCATCTACAAGACACACGAGGTACATCTGTAGTTTATTGAGGGCTTTGCCAGGGGCAAATCAGCAGGATTCTGGATATCGAGGAGTTTCTTGAAGTCTGAATAAGCCGTTGCAATGCCAGGGGCTCTGTATGCACTGTGTAGCATGTTCCAGAGGAATTTAGCTGTTTTGTGGCTGGCAAAACGGATGTGGATAGCTGGCAAAACATGCAGCTTGATCACACCAATTGCCTTGGCATTGGCGATGTCCTACGTGTCAACATCTGACTTATTAGAGTCGTCTGTCGCGAGGGTTGGCTTTTCCTCTTCGAGGGTTGAGGAATCCCCCTGCATCTGCAGGAAGGACTCCATAGTTGGTGCCCAGTCAAGGTAGTTAGTACCCGAGAGTAATGGGACAGCAGTGAATAGTGCAGATGTCATGGCAGGGATCTGGTAAGGTTATTTCATCAGTAAAAGTACTTGAATGATGAGTAAAGGTGAAAATGCTGCCCATGGAAGAGTGCATATGCCAGATCCTGTGCTCATGGCTGCGATTAGTCATTGTGTGCGTTGGGTAAACCAGGTGAGTTGGTGGCGCTGTCGTGTGCTGCCAGTTATGGTGCTGCGAGGGTCACTTACCGGGGCTCATAACCTGTTGAGCAGTGAAATGCAGCAACCATTTAGGTGTGCATATTGAGAGGAGCCATCAACTAACCTGGTAAGGGTTTTGTGTGGGTTAAAACTCTTAATTAGATCTATCTACTGACACTTGTATATATACGTGGAGATAAGTGGAGATAGAAGTATCATATGTGTGAGATGGCCATAGACCTTAGAGCCACATTGGGATCTAATCTAAAAGGATTGTAGACAAGATATAACCATAGGGGTTATATGCACTATACAATTATATATTCAACAAGTGAGCCCCTTACTGCAGGCACAAGGAAGCTCTTACTGGAACCATGTGTGGAAAAACATTGGAAGTGATATGCTGGAGCTTGCTGAAATAGTTCATTGCCGATGTCCCACACTCCACATTATACCGGAGGAAATCATCCAGGACTCTGAAGGTAAATGCAGTTTGTGGCTTCATCAGGCTGGCTGAGAACAGCTGAGCACCAAAGAGCTGCATATGCTTATCCAGAGCACCATCACAATGGCAGTATGTGAGATTCCAGAAATGAATGCCAGTGGTGTCCACAATGGTGATGTACTTGCCAAACTCCGGCTGCCTCAGGTGAGCAGGCTTGTCAGTAAATTTGATATCATCCCAGGCATCTTCTTCATCCTCCACTATATTGCTGGTGAGTTTTGCAGCTGGACATGGACCAGGTGAATTTCCATTCCAGCCTGTGAATTGTTCAATCTCTGCTAATGCAATGGCAGGATGCAACTGACCAATCTAAGAGATACATAAATCATCAAAGAATCAGCCAACCCACTGCTGTACTCAATGCAGTGGATCTTTCACATGTTGTTCTCTATAGCATGATGTGCAAAAAAGTGGCTGTAAAAAGCAGTCAGTGCACCAATATATACCCTCCTTGGCACAGTTCAGGACTGAGCAGATCCAGTCAGGTGGTGGGGCCTCCATATCCAACAGCATGTTCAAATACTGCTGTTGAAAGGGTACCCAGTCCCTGATAAAATCATTCTGACTCTGTAGTTCTTTTCAGCAGTGAATTTAGCATAAGACATGAAATATCACTTACCTTATCCTTGGGGAGCTGGATGGGAGGTATACCATGATCCTCATCACACTGGCTACTAGAGCTCTCCTGATCGAACTGGGCTGCTAACCCTAAGAACTGCACTTTGGATGGAGAACCCTGTATGGACCTATCCATTTGATTCTGCTTCGAGGGAGTGAGCTTGAGTAGTTTTGTTCTTGTTCCTCTGGTGGTTTCCATGGTTCTATACTTGACCATCTTCACAGAAGTGGAAGCAGCCACCCTCTTTACTTTCTTAACCATCACGGCCTAGTGTCTAGAATCTACTGAGCAAGGACTTTGTAGCATCATTGTCCACACCATGGGTTGCATAACATGAATTACTGTCAATGCCGTCACATTGCCACATTTCATCTTGGTAAGGAGACCTTCCATATTTCACCTCCCTGTTGACAAGCATTCAACCCTGGATAGTGAGTCATTAGTGACCTGCCATTTCAAAGATCACCACCATATCCTGAGTGTGGGAGAAGAGATTTGGAGCCTGGAGGAGCGGAGAACACCAACCCATTGTGGCCGGCACTATGAATATGCCATGCCAGCAATGTCAGCATCCACAATTAGGTTGACAGATCGCAAATGAGGCATTCAGGTAATTGTAGTGTGCTTGCTGCTGATGGTAAAACATAGTGGTTTCCAACACCAGGACATTTCAACTCTAAGATAATGGTTGACTTCTCCATCACTGAGCTCCAAATTTTGCAAGACAATAAAGATGCCTGGAAGGTTGCAAAGCAAACCCAGGTAAAGTTGATTGTATATCAGTGAATTGTGCAAGCTGCACACTGCTTGCTGAGACTCAGCACATGGGCAAGCAGGGATGGGAGGAAAGGAAGAAGGCAAATTTATTATGCTAGATGATTGCTAACTAATGAAATCTACAGGAGTATCATAGTTGGTTATGAAGCTTTGGCCAAACTTGAAAGCCAAAAGAGCTGGCCAAGTATGGGAAAGGCTGGACAGCAAGGCAGGTGATTGGTGAAAAATACCAGGAGGAGGTAAAAGAGGTATTGAAGACAGACTGGAATGCAGACCCTGGGTCAAGGTCGTATTTGGAGCATTATCAGAGAGCACTGACCAAAGTCATCAATCACTGATCAGAGGAGGAGCTAGAGGCAGCCGGACTGCAGGCAAATCAGTGGAACACAGGGCTATTTCCATCAGATCTCTGAGCCTGGTGAGTGCAATAATTGCCAGAAAGGAAGCTGCTAAAGAGCAACAGGAATGGAGACGACCTGGGCCACAAGTATGCGAAGTAATTTGTGAAAGAGATGTGGCGGCAATGTGGCACAAGAGTGGTCATCTTGGTGACATGGAAAGATCCCAATGATGAGCTATGTTATACAACATGAGTAATTGGTGAGCTTCAAATCGACTTGCACTAAGAAATCTGTAGGCATGACTTCAATGATGATCTGGATGGCTTGCCATTTGGTGGATTGCCCGACAGTGGGATGGACCCCATAGACAAGGCTTGGTCAGAGTACACCAAGCTGGAATTTGATGCAGAGAATCAGGATCAGTGGAATGGATTGCCAGAGGAACCATGAATGGGACAGAAATTGTGTGGTCGAACAGAGGTCACTTATTCAAAAGAGTGCATTCCCTTCCTCCCTGACATTTAGGAGATGTCACTCAATGAAACCAAAAGCCTTGTGTGGGAGTTCATCACTGGGTACTACAGTATGGTCGTAAGTTCTTTTTTGTGAAACAATGCATGCTAACATTATACAAGGGATTGCCACTGGCAACAAAAAATCTATGGTACCATGGGCAGAGATACTCAGCAATCCGGATGGATTCTTCGACCAGAAATATTTGCCAGCCGGTAAGAGGCTGAGGAAGCCATCAAAGTTGAAGAAGGTTGAAGTTGCCAAAATCCTAGACTTCTGGAAAGAGCAGCAAGAGAAGAAGGAAGTGCCAGTGTTCCAATTTCACCACACCATGAACTGGCAGGGAGTGAGGGTAGAGGTGGGAGGTGAGGGGGAGGATGCGGCTGACACTGAAAGCCCAAGTGTGAGCGAGTCTGGTGATGGCAATGGTAGTGCCGATGAGGAGATCACCAATCAGGACATTGGTGATACAGGTGCCATGCAGGCAAGCGACATCAATCTATTCATCTGTGGCTGTCATTAATAACCATAATAACAGTCAGTCAGAGATGACAGTGACTCTGACTCCACCAGTGGTCTCAGCACACGGGATGACAACCTGCCAAGGTTAAGACCTCTCAGAACCAAAGCCAGTGATAGTCAGGCATTGGGGAAGCGACAGCAGAATACCAACAAGGCTGCCACAGAGAGGGCTGAGAATGGGCAAGAAAGGAAGTGGAACACCCTGAAGCATTGGCAACAAACGGTCCAGAGACAGCACGGCAGTCGACACAGACAAAGCAAGTGCTGAGGGCCAGGGATCGGGGAATCGCTACACCAAGTCCAGTGAAGTGGAGGGGTAGGTCAAAGGTGGCAAAGGCATCTGGGAGGAAGTAATTCACTATGAATTAGATAATGTGTGAATTCAGTGAATGGATGCATGTCAGCATAGTAGCATATGGAGTGGGATGGTCATTTACTATTGCCTCATTCTACCTACAACCATCCCAATTATGGCAGATGGTCATGAAATATATGTCTGGTTCGTTTCCCATCTACACATCTCATATGCGGCTGGCTGGCCAACCATTCTCATATTTTGATTGGATGTTCCCACAGCCGCCATAAGTATACTTACCTCCACCCATCTCACTTAAAATTATTAAATGTGTGTCTGGTTTGTCGCCCATCTATATATCTCTGAATATATGACTGAGTGGCCAACAATTCTCATATTTCCATTGCATATTACTGCTGCCGCCATAATTATACTGGTACTGATAGGCTATTCCAATGGTCCTGGCTGATGAAGGTGATGTTGTAGTGCTTGGTGATGTTGCTAAACAAGACTGGTCATGAAATGTGCATCTGGTTTGCCTCCCATCCACATATCACTGAATGTGTGGCAGGGTGGCAAACCAATGTCATATTTTCAGCATATGATACCACCACTGCTCTCATTATACTGGTACTGATGGGATATTCCGATGGTCCTAGCAACCAGTCTATGATGGTGATGTGATTAGAAATAGTGATAGCCGTGAAATAGCCTTATTGGTGAAGGAGCAGTGGAAGTGATCTATGTATGACAGAGGAATACTGGCATTGGTGAATGGGGTTGATGAAACAGCGGTGTTGATGCAGTTCGCTCCTTTTATGACAAGTATTGTGCCATCATGAATAGTGCACATGATCCATGTAGCATGTGACTTGTATTAGTAACTAACAGTTCCAAGTGCTGAGTGTGGGAATTAATAATTCCAAGCGCTGAGTATCGGAAGCACCAGAACTACCAGAAGAGAATATTTAGCTAGTGAAGCTACATTCTCAGCAATCAACATATCGGTGAAGGAGTGGTGGACGTGATCTATGTATGATGGAGGAATACCGGGATCGGTGAATGGGGTTGGTCAAATGGTGGTGTTGATGCAGTTCACTCCTTTTGTGACATTGCTACTTTTGGACTACAAGTGGAGGAATGCTAGTGTCAGGTTCTCATAAATGCCAGGTTGGTGTCAAACCTTCCCTTTATACATAGGTAACAACATAACTTGACAGCATGAGAAAGCCTTTGATAATCGGAGTACATGATTGTGGGAGTGGTACCAACATAGAAAGAGCACACTACAGTTATGCAGTCCTCCAATCTTTCTCCCATTCCACCCTCCTATCAACAAACATTTCATGTCAATGGCACTCTACTGTCAGACACTGTTGCAACATATATCACGAGATGCTTCCATGAATCGACCCATCAGAGCAACCAGCATTCACCAGTGATCCCAACCATCGATATGCCAGTCCACCTCACTGCAGATGCTGATCAGATCGTGGAGAGACTTGCAAATGCATACAGAAATCCAAGTATATGCCATTTAAATCTTGCTTGCTATTCACTTAACCCTAGCAGTAATAGTGAATGTGTCAGCGGCCAATCTTTAGTGGGTGCTAAAAGCAAATGATTACAGAAGAAACCAGGAATGGGAGGCAAAACTCCTGGAGCTGTTTCTGCCAGAGACACAGGACGTGATCAACAGTCCAGCAATGATCTTGGACAATGACGGCATCGTTCTACTGTGGTACCTGCCAACCACTCTGAGTATTGAGTAACAGGTTTGTAGGCATCAGTTTGTATGATGGCATCCAGCTAACATCAGGCAGGAATCAATCATGGAGGCATTGGGGCCAATGTCTGATGCCTTTCAAAAGAGTTATTTGACCACCAGCATTAATTGGCGGACTAACTGACAACTCTTCAATGCAGCAAACCCTGGGCTCAGGGGCTGCCTGAATGTATCACCATCATGGTTCCAATTGGGGCACGCTGCACCAATATACACCCCAGAGGTGTCCGCCACACTGAAGGCAAACAACCAATCAAGCGGCAGATGGGAGTGGCTTCAAGCACACTCTGAGACAAACACTCTCCTCTCTGGCACAATGGCAGTAATGCACCCGGAGCTCTATCAGTCAGGGAGGCAAACAATGATCAGGCTACTGCAGCATGTGACTGACGCTGGAGGAAAGGAGGTAGAGACAGTGGAGGCGGTGACACAATGAGAGAGTATGTTCAATGCAGTGGCGTTAATTATGAATTGCCAGACCCCATACCACCATGATCATAACTCGCCGGCCAGGTCATATGTGTTGAATATATAATTGTATAGCACATATAACCCCTATGGTTATATCTTATCTACATACCTTTAGATTAGATCTCGATGCAGCTCTAAGGCCTATGGCCATTTCACACATACAATACTTCTATCTCCACTTATATCCACATATATATACAAGTGTCAGTAGATAGATCTAATTAAGAGTTTTAACACCCACAAACCCTTACCAGTTTAGTTAGTGGCTCCTCTCAATTTGCACACCTTTAAAGGTTGTGGCATTTACCCGCTCAACAGGTTATGAGCCCTGGTAAGCGACCCTCACAGCGCCGTAACTGGCAGCACGCGATGGCACCACTGACTCACCTGGTTTACCTGACGCACACAATTACTAATCGCAGCCACGAGTGGGGGATCTGGCATATGTGCCCTTCCACAGGCAGCATTTTCACCTTTACTCATTGTCATAAGACTCTTACTGATGAGTATTACCTTTACCAGATCCTAGCTATGACCTCTGCCCTCTTCACTGCAGTCCCCTTGCTCTCGGGCACAAACTACCTCGACTGGGCACCTACCATGGAATCCTTCCTGCAAATGCAGGGAGATTCCTGGACCCTCAAGGAGGAGAAGCCCACTCTCACAGAGGACAACTCCAATAAATCTGACATCAATGTGTGGGACATCATGAATGCCAAGGCATTTGGTGCGATCAAGCTGTGCATCTCACCAGCTATCTGCACCCGCTTTGCCTCACATAAAACTGCCAAAGCCTTGGGGAACATTCTACTTAGCACGTACGGAGCCCCTGGCATTGCCAATGCATATGCGGACTTCAAGAAACTCCTGGAAATCAGGATTCCTGTGGACACGCACCCCGGCAAAGCTCTGGATGAGCTCCAAATGTACCTCACACATCTCACCAATGCAGACTACATTCTGATGACTAAGGTACAAGTCATGATTTTACTAGCCAAACTCCCTCCTTCAATGGAGGTCGTAGCTCAAGGAATAGCAACTACCAACAAACCCGAACTGATCATGATCAAGACTGTCTGACACGCAGCAGTTCTCTCATGGGAACAGCGTGATACCTGTTGTGGCTCAAGCTCTCGCCATCACAATCCCCAAGCTCAAAAGCTCAGCACCGTCAAACGGGACCCCAGCCCTCAATGCTTCAGCTCGCAGCAAACCCCAGCACCTCACAATGGCAGCCAGGGCAGCATGAACGGACCACTGCGTGGTCAGCAACACCAGCACAGCGATAACGCCCACAGCCACAAACAACCTCACGGCACCCACGGCTCTGGCAAGGGAAAACAGCGAGACGACGGCCATCACAGCCACCTCGTGTCGACCCTCAACCACACTGCGCCCGCCTACATTGGTGACGATGAGGACAAGCCTTCAGGCTCGTCCAAGCAATCGCAATTTGACGGTCCACCCACATTGTCCTAGAACAAGGATGATCTAGTAGACATCTATGGGTCAGAACTTGACTTGGATGTGGAGATCGCCGACACTGCTGGCCTCACTCCCATGCACATCAAGGGAGACTACCAAGACATGTCAGTCCTCTCCTATCCATTCTCATCATGCAACATGACTAACTATCCTCTTCTTTCAGGATTGAGTATTAATGTAGTATGTTCGCAGACTGATGTATTAGCACATAATAAAAATAAATATGTGTTAACTGCTAGAAAAGGATGTGAAACCTGTAAAGGCAAAGGAAAAGGAAAAGCAATCGCACCTGACAATATTGAATGGATGATTGACTCAGGGGCCTCACTTCATTTCACATACAAATTAAGTGATTTCGCACAGTATGAGGAATTAATTGAGCCTATCCACATGTGTACTGCAAATAGCACTACCACCATTAAAGGAAAAGGCACAGTGATCCTCACTGTTCGTTCTGATCACAGCAGCACTTACACAGTGCACCTATATCCAGTATTTTACATATCAGATCTAAGTGTGCAATTACTATCGCTTGGCAGATTTCTGTTGGATGACATGACTGTGCATGATGATTCGCAGCACCTCTCATTATTCCAGAAATCAGGTCTTGAATATGTTTGCTTTACCCCTCGCAATCCCGGTGACTCTATATTTTGCATCAAGTCTCTACCTTATGAGACCACACACTCGATTCTGAGTACCATCTACTCGATGGATTACCAGACTCCTCACCGGAGATTAGCTCACCCTTCGCACAATGTGTTATCGCATGTGAAGAAGCATACACGTAATTTCCCTGATATGCCTTTCCCAATTAGGGATCCATTATGTCCAGGCTGCACCTTAGGAAAGATGCCAAATTGGACATTCTTACCACTACAAAAGACCAAGACCACAAAAGACTGAATTTCAGTCTTTTGTGGTCTTGGTCCAGTCCAGTTCTGGTCTTTTTAAGGTCTTAGGACAGGACCTTTAAACACTAGAGATGCTGACAAGCAAGATGTTGAGCAGGTAAATACTGCAGCCTCTAGGGCGCACATATAGTGAGGAGCCACCTTACTAACCTGGTAGGGTTTAATTGGGGTTAAAACTCTTATTAGTTCTATCTACTAACATTCATATATATATGTGGATATAGAGGGAGATAGAAGAATCGTGTGTGAGGAAGGCATAGGCCTTAGAGCCACATCTAAGATCTAATCTAAAGTATGTAGATAAGATATAACCATAGGGGTTATATGTGCTATACAATTATATATTCAACACAAGATCCCCAATATATCTCATTTGCGAGTATTCAGCTGTGGTGCTTATGTCCACATTCCTTTGGATGTTAGGATCAATAAGCTTGCCCCTAAGTCCAAACTTATGACCTACCTGGGTATCACTCCTGGCAATGAGCACAATTTTATCTTTATGCACTCCCCAAACAATGTCATTTTCACATCTGCTCACGCAATATTCGATGAGGCCATGTTTCCTCACTGCATTACCCAATCCAAGAAGCGCAATACTCAAATCCTTTGGGAAGCACTACCTCTTGACCCTACAGGTATCATCCCTGATCTTGAGGATCTACCATTACCATTGGTCCCTAGACAATCTAAACCAAATGCATCTGCGCCACCTCCGGCAGTACCTGCATCTCCCAGATCCAAAGTACGGACTCCTAGTCTGGAACCGGAATTGGAACCAGCACCCCGGACCCCTCAAAGGGCTCCTTGGCCTCCCATTCCTGCACCTCCTGCCCTTCCCTGCCGCTCAGAGCACAAAGGAAGGATTCCCAACAGACCCGGAAATGTCTATGGCGATTGCCGCCATTCAGTCCAACAGTTTAAGGACACAAAAAGACTATTCAAGTGGGAAAAGGCAGTACCGCCTCCAGTCACTCCTAGTGTTCCTGGACCCAGTTCCACCCCATTCTTGACTCCCTCAGAGGAACCCAATGTGGCTAAACTATGCCATGAAGGAGGAGAACCCCTAGCTGAGTTCTTACTTGCTCAAGCAATCAAACCAGACTCCAGCGCTATTAAGCAGCCAAGAGAATGGTCTTACCACGATATCACTCGCCTTCCAAAGGCTGAGAGACTCTTATGAGAAGAATCTTGCAAGAAAGAGCTAGATATGCTCCGCAAGTGTGAAGTCTTTGAACTTGTAGATCGCCCTAAGAACTGGAAAGTTATCTGAAATCACTGGGTATTTGATGCTAAGCCAGATGGCCGCAAGAAAGCCAGGCTAGTAGCCAAAGGTTTCTCACAGGTAGAAGGAGAGGATTTTGATCAGATCTTCTCTCCAGTTGTGCGCTTTGAAACTGTGCATCTTATGATCACACTAGCAGCACTTGAGAACTGGTACAGTGGCTCAAAAAAGTGTCACAATGTTGAGCCATTTTGGAGAGATTGGAATGTTGTAGGAGAGCAAGAATAAATCAGGCAGAATGCTTACAGGATGGATGAAGGTAGTTGCCTTTGGCATTCAGAAACCACTTTGGCCATGTGATTTGGTTGCCATAGGAGTGAGGTACAACCATTTCAAAATGACATGTCATTGGGACACTTATTTGACCCCAAATTACATTATGGATTTTAGTACTTTGTATGCCCTTCTTTTGCTTGTATCACTGCCTCAAGTCTTCTAGTCATACTTTCAATTAGTTTCTGACACTCCTCAACCTCTATCTTCCCCCACTCTGCCTCAATTCTCTCCCAAAGCTCCCAAACTCCTTTTGCTGGTCTTTTATAGCTATTGAGTCTTTCTTGAGATATTGCCAGAGGTGCTCAATAGGGCTAAGGTCTGGTGACTGTGCTGGCAAGTCAAGAAGCTTAATCCCTTGAGATTTAAACCAGTTTTGAGCCCTTTTGGAGAAGTGTTTAGGATCATTATCCTGTTGAAAGATAATGCTCTCTTTAGGAATTCCAGAATTCTTCATGCTAGGAAGTAGATTGTCCTCTAGAATGGATACATACTGCTCAACATCCATCCTCCCATCCATCTCTGCAAGTATTCCCACTCCATTCCAGCCCATGCATTCCCAAACAATCAAGAAACCTCCTCCAAACTTCACTGTTTCCTATCATCTTGTTCTGTAAAGGCTCACCTCCCTTTTTCCACACATACATCCTTCCATCTGACCCAATCATGTTGATTTTTGTCTTATCTGACCAAATAACTCTGGTCCAGTCCTCCATAGTCCAGTTTTTGTACTTGTGAGCAAAGTCCAGCCTTCTCTTTCTATGCTTGTAGACAAAAGAGGCTTCTTTTTCTTGACCACAGCCTTTGAAGATGCAGCCTTGAGAACATTGTGAACAGTAGGAGAGGAAAGGGCAGAATTGATTAGATGGGTGGCTTGGACAGCATTGTTAGCCTTTCCCGTGGTAATAACAGAGACAATTCTTCTCTTGTCAAGAGAATAAAGCTTGAAAAGACATCCTAACTTGATATTCTTCCTTTCTGGGGGATCTCCTTAATGACTCTGGCCACAGTGGACTTCTCTAGACCAGTCTTGGATGCAATCTGCCTAGCAGAGAGACCAGATTCAGAGAGAATAAGGATGTTGGCTCTAATAGAGGTAGGAATGGACCTTATAGTGTGGTAAGGTCAATTGAAGTGGGACACAGGGTATTTATATTGCTTGGAATTATGTCAATTACATAATTACACAGCTTTATAACATAGCAACCATCAATAGCTGTCAAATGCCTATGTTACATATAATATAATGATTGTCAAATGCAGGGTCAAATAAGTGTCCCAATGACATGTCATTTTGAAATGGTTGTACCTCACTCCCATGGTAACTAAATCACATGACCAAAGTGGTTTCTGAATGCCAAGGGCAAGTACCTATGTCATTTTGAAATGGTTGTACCTCACTCCCATGGTAACTAAATCACATGACCAAAGTGGTTTCTGAATGCCAAGGGCAAGTACCTTCATCCATCCTGTAAGCATTCTGCCTGGTTTATTCTTGCTTTCCTACAATATTCCAATCTCTCCAAAATGGCTCAACATTGCGACACTTTTTTGAGCCACTGCATATATCTGGACTCGATGTATCAAGCACCTATCTTTATGGCAAGCTAGATGAAGAGATCTACATGGAACAACCAGAAGGTTTCACTAAGAATGGGCAAGAGCACAAAGTGCTCCGACTGTGTCGTGCCCTATACAGCCTTAAACAAGCAGGATTAGCTTGGTGGAAACCACTTAATGAGTCAATGATTGCACTCGGATTTGAGCGGCTCAAATCCGAAGCTGGTATATTCCTATACAAATGTAAAGGCTCCCATGTGGTAGTAGCCATTGTTTATGTAGATGACACTTTATTCTGTGGACCCAACAAGAAACTTGTTGATGAGGTCAAAGCCCACTTTATGCAGAAATGGGAATGTAGAGATTTAGGAGAAGCCAGAGAGTTTCTCCACATGCACATTCACAGAAAAGGCCACAAGATCTGTTTAGATCAATGTGCCTATCTTGATAAGGTTATTGAATGATGTGGCATGACAAATGCCAAGACAGCACCTACCCCATTACCTGCCAGCTATTACATGATCCCAAATCAGGGTACTGCAGATCCTGCCTTACAATCCAGATTTCAGCAAGTGATCGGATCACTCCTGTACCTGATGCTCTGTACTCAGCCTGACATCACCTATGCTGTTACAGCACTGGCTCAGCAATCAGCCAATCCTATCCCGGATCATCTAAGCAAAGCACTGTATATCTGCTGCTATTTGCTCGGGACTAGAAATTACTCCCTTGATTTTGATGGATCATCTGGCCAAGGAATTATAGCTTGTACCGATTCTGACTGGGTATTAGAACCCTCCATGCGCCGGTCCCAGACCAGATAGTACTTCTTCAAGTTAGCTGGAGGTATATTCTCATGGAGTTCCCATGCACAGAAATCTGTTGCTCTGTCTAGTACAGAAGCTGAATACATGGCGCTCTCAGATTGTAGCCGCCAAGCGATCTGAATTCGCACTTTACTCATTGAACTTGGGTATAACATGTCATCGATTCCCATATGCGGTGACAATCAGGGTTCCATCTTTATGGCATCAAACCCTGTCACTGAGAAGCAGAGTAAACATATAGACATCCGCTATCACTACATCCAAGAGATCATAGCTGATAGGAAGATCAGCCTCTATTTTATAGAAGGAAATGACAACCCTGCCAATATGTTCACAAAGAACCTTGGCCATATTAAGTTCAACAAGTTCCATGCCCAACTAGGCTTGTCATTCTACAAGTAATACTAGTACCAATTCAAACTTACATAATCATATAACCCTTGCAGCTCTTAGCACAATATTCACTTACATCCCTTATCAGGCATTCAGTGAGGGGGAGTGTTGAATATATAATTGTATAGCATATATAACCCCTATGGTTATATCTTATCTACATACCTTTACATTAGATCTCGATGTGGCTCTAAGGCCTATGGCCATTTCACACATATGATACTTCTATCTCCACTTATATCCATGTATATATACAAGTGTTAGTAGATAGATCTAATTAAGAGTTTTAACACCCACAAACCCTTACCAGGTTAGTTAGTGGCTCCTCTCAATTTGCACACCTTTAAAGGTTGCGGCATTTACCTGCTCAACAATATGACCTCCTCACTACATTCGGCCAGTATGCCAATGCCTCAATGTCAATACCGACATTGGGACAGAGGTTTGCATATGATGCTGGAATGGTAATGGCATTCTCCAGATTTATACTCCGGCATGGGGTCAATGATGTGACAGGGAATTGGGGGTGCCTGGCATACTATATGCAGCAAGCAGTGATGTGATTGGTGGGTGTCATGCCACTAGAATGGATGAGGTATGAACTCCTGGACGCCGTAGGACAGGAAATCGACTCAACAAGGGTGTATGGTGTATAAACATGTTGGTCAACCAACTGTGCAATGTGATCATTAGTTTAGGTCAACTTCCATAGATGGGTACAAATGTGTTACTACAAACAGCTCTGCCATGGCAACATTGGCAAAATACCGCCACCAATGCAATACCTCCATTGGTGAAATGCCGACATTGTATGGCTTGAATACCACAAACAGCTCTGCCATGGAAACATCGGCAAAATACTGCTACTGGTGAAATACCAGCACTGATGCAATACCTCCATTGCTGAAATGCTGACATTGCTGAAATGCTGGAAGCACTAAAATGCCGATATTGCTGAAAAGGCAATAATATAGTGTTACCCCTTACATAGCTACATTGCTGACTCAGCAACCTCTCAGTCCTGCTTGGATAACACTGTCGCCATCAATCGCTGTGTTGCCAATACCACTACTTCGGTGCCGACTGCCACCACCTGATCAATCACAGCTTTTGAGGTGTCATTTGACTCATCACATTGTTCAACCGCATGACATTTGTATATACTAGTTACAATACCATATTCGACTTGTCAGTCATATTTGGGGCATTCTCCGGAGCTGACAATGCATCTCCACTATTGTCTGCACTTATCGGGACATTGACCGGCAGAGCTACCAGGACGGTTGGCAGTTGAGGCCTATGTACCAGGCTGTCCATCAGTGAGTCACCGTCAGACTGCAACTTGATCTGGAGCCCCACCAACTAGTATGATGTTTCCTCCACACAGTCTATAGCCTCTGATGCCATCGTGACATCGATGGTGGGCAATGTCAGTGGCAGTGCAGAACAGGAATGAGGAGGGCAGGGAGGTACCACAGGACATGGAACTTCAGCAGATGTCGCTCTGTCAAGGACACGTATGGGGAGGGGTTGCAGGATTAATGGCGATGTGGAGGGGGCAGTGGAGGAATGGAGTGGTGATGTGGAGGGAGGGTAGAGGGAATGGTCATCATCGTAGGGAGATGGTGTCAGTGACAGGTTGGGCACAGGTGATGATTGGAGAAGGATGTTTTGGAGAAGGGCTGCACCCCCCTCCACATGACCCTTTACAATCTCCAATGACCACACATTAGTGTCCACAGCAGTCCTTAGGTTGGCAACTTCTTGCCGGAGATCTCATATAACTGCCGCCATGTTGGCCATTTGGGTGTGGAGTTGGTGGGCTTCCTCGGCGGTCATCAGTGTTGTGTTGGCCGACAGTGGGCGAGAGGGGATTGCCTGCCATGCAGGCATTGGGGGCATCAACACATGCACTGCAAGGTACACCATCAAAAATGATCTTTTGCAACACTTAAAGGACTTACTTTGCAACCTAGATTTTGTCAGCACCGTTGCCACTGATTCCTTCGTTCCTTGACCTTCATCTTGTGTTGGGTAGGTTGGCCAGGCAAAATGTGGAGGCAGGTGGGAGAGGAGGTGGAGTGAGCTGCCTCCGTTGCTGGTGACTCTGGATGAGATATTACGATGTGTGAGTACATTGACAAGATGAGTGAATGAACACACACCTGAGATACCTGTGCCAGATTGTCCTCTGATGGGATTGTGGTTGCAGCATGGGAGCGTGAGCATGCCTGTGATCGGGTGCGGGATGGTGCTCTTGTTAGCACACATGTGGGGACCTGGGACTCACTCCATGTGACCTTGAGTGAACACTTCAACTTCATGTGTTTGCATTCCTCGCAAACTCCCTTCTTAGTCACAGGAGTGCAAATGATCCCTCGCGCCGCACACAGACCTGGAGGTGGAAGCATGAGGAGCTGATGGACGTGACTTCCGCCACTGACGAGGGGGCATAGGGTCTCTTATGAGTGAGCAACCCCTCTTGATGTCCTCCTTCTTAATGGATGTGGTGTCTTGTGGAATGGATGGCTCCGTCCGAACGCCAGAGATGGAGCCACTGGATGCAGCGACCTCTGTGTCAGCCGCCCTTTCCTTACCTCTCCCTTCAGGCTTTGGCCACAGCCACTCAATATCCATTGCACTCTTGCTGTCTGTTTCCTTCTGCTTCCCCTTTCCCTTCACCCCCTCATTCCCCCCCATCCCCACCAACTGGCCATTATTGGCCTGCCTCCAACTCACTAGAGGTAGCACTGATGTTCCCACTCCAATCGCATGTGTTGAGCCTTTGAGTGAGAAGTTGTTTGGCACCGACAGTGATTTGCCGCACTGATACTACCATGGGTGGGCCTTGATGATTGTCTCATTAGGCCGCTTGATGTTACCCCATGCAGGCCACTTTCCGGTCCTCATCGTCGCCTCAATCTCACTTGGATTGGCGAATTTGATGGCCACTGCAATCACGATGGGTTGGATGACAATATTTGCATTTGCCACCTCTATGATGCTCCTCTGAATACAGTCAGTGTCTGAGAATTAGATGCAAAGGCCAGGCATACCACTGTGCCAATGATGTCCTGGCAGACACCAAGCCATATGTCACTTTTGCAGTCTGCAAGGCAATCGAGGGCCGCTCGAATGTGATTGTTCTCACAGATAATAATGGCCTGAGCAGAGGTTGCATTGCTGGTGTCCATGTGTGTAGTGTTACGCTTGGTCCTGGGTAAGGGGCAAGCGCAGCCTCTGAGATGAAGTGGTTCAAGGTACGTTCAAGGGGGTTTCCTCTTGGAATGTTCAAGACATCGTCGAGGGGGTTTCCTACTCGACGAGATCAAGGGTTCAAAGGTTCAAGGAGTTACCCGTTCTGAGTATGGGCAAGACTCACGAGGCAAAGCCAGAGAGTGAAGAAGGCACTGTGATTCACAAGTAATGGGAGTACAGAGGAGACCTAGCTTAGAGTCTAAGGTAGGTGACGAAGGTACTTTATATACAATACAAGGTAGTTTAGGGCCGGCATGAGAGAAGGTTAAGGGCCAGTTATGGAAAAACTCACCAGAGAGAGCTTGAGACGAGCCAGACAATCCAAGCACTGAGATGGACACATCAGGATGAGTCAGCAAATGGTTAGAGCATTGGAGTCAGGAAGACTCACATAGAGGAGCAGCAACCAGGAACGTCCTAAATGCGAATAGAATGAACCTGTCGACAGGATGAACACACCATGTCGAGTTACAGGGCCAGGAGGCCATTTGGGTGACCAGGTGATGTCAAGAGATGTTGAGGATGATTGGGACCACAGGAATGATGTAGACAGTGACAGAATTAATGGGAGTGTGTGCCAGATTCAGATGGTGCAGTGAGCAGAGCACACCATGACTCGAAAGACCCAGCCTAGGCAGATTGATCATGTGCATGGGGTCACAAAGTGGTTGACATCGTGAGGACTTATACTATATTAAGTCTTATTGCAAGGTCACTAGGAAGCACTGATTAGATAATCAGTGAGGTATGAATCTCGAGAACCAACTGGTGCTCGCAGGCTCGCCCTATCACAGAACTTCCACCTTGTGAGGGCCAGGCTTGGATATGAAATACAATGCCAATGTTTTGACATCCACAGAATACATCCTTCCCATCATGTCCAATGCTTTGGGCAGTGTATTCACTGCCACAGGGTTACCACAACACACCACAAAAACTAGCCATCTGAACATGACCAGGTCTTCTTGCTGAACAAGAGCAACATCTTGCCATGTGTCATACATGAGTACATCAACAATACCACATGAACTAATCCGTAGGCTGGAGTTAGCAATAAATGGGTGAGTGTATGAATGGATTTAGAACATATTAATCTCTTCTGTCAGCAGAATCTTTGTTGGGTTGACCATGCAAACTGCCAACCCCACTTCGTGAGTTATTCATATTGCACCCGCAATTTGAATGATGTATGACCAGAGCATGGCTTCAGGAATGACAACATTGGTTCCTCCTCCAAACCTAGGCAAATGCATGGGTATTAGATACCCACCAGGGTCATGGGTGTGGGTACCTTGTGGGTGTGGGTAGGGTCTGGCCTTCTGATACCCACACACATACCCACACCCCAGCAGTGGGTATTTGAATACCCATCAGCAAATCCAAAAGTGACTGTACAGTCAATTAAAAGGGCTTAAAAGTGGTTTTATTTGCTATTGGGGAAAGATTTTTAGTGTCTGTATGTGCTGTACTTAGTCTGTATGTCTGTAGCACACTGTAGCACTATGGTAAAATTATTGTTTTACTGATGCCAAGTCTTGGCTTAGGCTAACTACAGAATTTTGTCCAAGTGCAGTTGTAAGATGTGATAGTACCCATGGATGCTACCCTCCATGGGTCCAGTTCAGGGTCCAATGTGTGAGACCCATGGCAGATACCCACACCCACCAATGTGGGTACATACCCCACATACTGCAGTGCACTGCACCATACATGATGGTGAGCCAAGCTTGCAAATAGGCTGTAGCATATGGCGAGCTGATGATGGGCTGAGCTACAGAGAACCACCAAGGCAAGTGGATGGGCTGAGGTGTGCTGGTTGGAGACCGGTGGGCCAAGCGAAGTAGAAATTGTATATACCTAGTGAATAGTAGTAGTCCAATATGCTAATAAGAGTATCTGAAATACACCAGTCGGCCAAGATAAGTGGATGTGGAATACATTGATGGCTAATGGAATGGGATACTGTAATTGACCAGTTGGCCAAGGGCATTGATACTGGTATCGAGCGATTGGCCAAGGAAATGCTTGCAGGCATGAAGGAGAGATTGACATACAGGCCGAGGATATGCTTACCAAGATAAATGAGTGGACCGATAGAAGAGGTACTAACCTAAACCGGTCGGCCACTGAAATTAACACCGACATTGATGAATGGGCCAAGGATAAAGCTACAGAGCTGGATCATTGGGCTGACAGAGGAGCTGCCAATATATGGGTGGGTCAATATAGAAGGTATCAAGCTGAATGAGTGGGCTGATGATAAAGGTGACAACAAGAATAGGTAGGCCTACTGAGTCACCACCTATATGCATCGGGTGGCCGAGGGAATGGACACCGACATCAATGGCTGGGCCGAGGGTAAAGTTACCAAGCTGGATCAGTGGCCCAGCAAAGGAGCTGCCAATGTTTATGGGTCGGCCAAGGAAATGACTACCGGAATAAATGGATGGGCCGAGGAAGTTATTTCAAGTATGAACAGATTGGCCGACAGAATAGCAACAGGTATATATGGGTGGGTCGACAGAGGAATAGTACCAAGCTTAACACTTTAGGCGACTCCCAAAGATGGGCTATTAGCCTTAATTTTTTCAATGAAATATTAGGGCTAATAGCCCATTTTCATATGGGAAGTCCCAGGGACTTTTTCCACCTTTTGCAAACATGAAAAT
>JBBPQT010000286.1:0-19492 GCA_038092715.1 Boletus smithii | reverse complement strand
TGCACGTTGCGATGAGAAGCCGGCTTGGGTGAAAAGGATGGGAGCATAATATAGCACGGCATCGATCTGGTCCAAACAGAAGATACATCGGTGAGAATGAAGATGCAACATGTTGCGACGTATATGGACAAGGTATACACGTACACCGCAGAGCATTTGAAGTCCCATTAGGAATATTCCAAGTAGACTCCTTCTGATGTAGCGTTTCGAGAAGACTTCCGAGAATTTGGCTTGCTGCGTGCCCTCCTCTTCCAGAGATCCTCTGATACTTTGCAACTCTTCGTCGATGTTGCTGGTCTGACGGAGTCTTGACAAGACTTGGCGAGCCTCATGAATCCGGCCACGTTGCACCAGCCACCGAGGAGAGAATGGCACGAAAGCCATTCCAATCGATAGCATTGCGGCTATACAGGCTTCGACAATGAATGGAATGCGCCAAGCTAGGCTACTATCCAGTCTCGACGACCCATAGGCTATGAAGTACCCAGCAGCGATGCCAATCGTGATAAGGAGCTGTAGCATTGCTGCCACGGTCCCACGAATATTTTGAGGAGCGATCTCGCACAGGTAGATCGTCACTACTGAGATGGACTGTCCTTGTCCAATGCCTGTTATTAGACGAGCACAAATCAGTGCAGTGAAATTATTCGCAGAGGCGGATATAATGGTCCCGACGGCGACTATCAGTCCACCAGTGAGGATGCCATACTTGCGAGAAATGACATCGGCGACATGACCACTGCATAAAGAGGAAATCGAGGCTGAAAGCAGGATACAGGCGACATAGATCCCCAGTTGACCGGATGAAATGTACCCTATGGAGTTGTTAAACTGTGCCATTTGCGTTAGAGGACCGATGGAACCTTTCGATAAGAATCATCAAGAACCGCAAAGATAAATACTCGTGGAACTCACCAGTATCAAGTCCCCATAGCATGCCAGCTAAAGAGGTGTGTAAAGCGATCAGGTAGATTTTAAGAGCGACCGAGGGCATGGCGTCTGTGTGCGATAAAGCTTTGAAAAATCCATGCAGTGGTATTTATCGAGGAAGTGATGGAGAAGAACGGCCCGTAAACGGACGATGGATAGTTCTCGTGACCCCAAGATCCTTGCTGCTCGCATTGCGGGGATATGTTTCACTAGGAGCCAAGAATGTATAGATCGCTAAGCATCTCGTTCTCTAATCAAGATACTAATAGATTTATAAGTTGCTGGATAAACGTAATGATGGATAAATGCATACTGCTCGCCTTTGTTAGTCCAACGTCCGACTGGTCAGTGTGAGAAGGGCTACCGTCCGACGTTGCCCAAAGGGTGTTGCCAAGCCCGATCCAACAGCTCCGCTACTGAGTCACACGAATGTTACTTGTTTCATTTCTCACCGCCTCGTCGCCGACAAGAAAAGGCCCCAGTGGCGTAGGCTTCGCCACGATATCCGATGCCATTACTCTCCTTCGACTTTTCCACATCCACAAGACGAGACCCTCACAGTTTGGACGATGAACCAGATGAACCACCGAAAAGATGGTTTCACTATCTCCCTCTCTGTAGTAAGTGCTTCTCTAATGTGGCAAGCAATGATTCTCAACGCGATTCACTTTGATAGTGCTAGTTGTTTTGATGATAGCTCCGCACCCATCTTGGCTACTTATTCTTGTCAATCATTATCTCCGTACACTGCATTCCAGCTCAAGTTTTCTCTTTCATTTGCTTGTTTCATACACCCTTACGTTCCTTGCATTTTCTTCGCTCATTGTTTGTGTGGCTCGTGACCCCGGGCCAATTTCTCTATCCAAAGGAGTGCCAGTGTCAGAGGAAGAAAGCGAGGGCACTGACAGGGATGAAATGGGATTGCGCGAAGCTCTCATTGCTGCCCCAGACTTCGACGACGAGTTGACTCCTCTAAAATGGTGTCGTACGTGCTGGGGGCCGAAGCCAGAGCGTACACACCATTGCAATATCTGTGGACGCTGTGTACTAAAAATGGGTAGGCTGTGGATATCCTGTTTCTGCTATCACGAGTGCTGATCGGTCAGACCATCACTGCCCGTGGCTTGGAAGCAAGTGTGTGGTAGGTATAGGTCGACGTCGGATGAAATTACTTTTACTGATCTTCTTCTAGGGTCATAGAACTTATCCCGCATTTTTCCATTTCATATGTTGCGTTGCCTTCCTCTCAACCTACATCTGCATCGTCTCTGCGCGCGCATTCTGGTGGTCACTCCACAACTCGACGTCAGTGCTGGTGAGCATCCGCAACTACAGGTTTGCTGCTCTGAAACCTGCTGACCTGCCAACAAGGATGATACCACGCCTATTCACGAACTTCTCTTGACTGCAGCCAGTTTCATCCTTGCCGTTGTCGTTGGTTCCTTCACAATATATCATATGTATCTCATCTCGTAAGTGTCTACTTATCTTGATAGACTCGCAAGTTGTCTTAAATGCAAACAGTACGAACCAAACGACTCTAGAAAGTCTCTCGCCGTTCCTACTCCTTCGACATTTACCACTGCTCCCAGTGTCACTTCGCCTCTCGGATCCTCCTATGGAACACGAGCTCTCATACAAGCAAAGAAGTCTTGTACTAGACGCTCATCGTTCAGTGAAACTGTATGATCTTGGATGGCGGAAGAACTGGGCACAGGTATTTGGGTGGCACAGACCACGCGGTTGGATGTACCGCGTTGTATATGGTGGTGCAAGGTGAGTGAGCCTTGGATATCACAACCAGCTGACAATAGCTGCCATTTACAACGTGAACTCGTTTGTACTGATCACACTGCGCTTAACAGCAAAGGGGATGGGCGATCCTTCCCTCGTAACCCCCGTGCCGAAGAGATGCTGTCAAGACTTGCAGCGCGCCTTGCAACCGTTGACAAGGAAGCATGAAAACATTGGGCTTTTCATGATGGACTCCCACTGTGGAAGCATTTTTGTCGAGCCGAAACATCTCAACTTTATCGCCTCACGCCTCGTCGGCGAGGCGAAGAACCTGACTGCAGGCGTCGAACAGGTGCAGATGTACGCACGAGGCTTGAAACGTGCACTGCGCTACTCCTTAAACTAGAATCTGCTCGTCGAATAATATGTCCTCGCTGTCCATTACTGTTTTTCTGTTGTCTTGAACCGCAATAACATACCCTTGTCAAATCGGAAGAAATAACCCCTGAGCACCTCTCCACTCTCGACTTTCGGGGCTATTGTTAAACAATCTCAGCTACTGCGAAGCGCTAATCGTAGCCTGTTTAAATCAGGCTACTCCGCTCCCTGAGAGTCGGACCCAGTGATCATGTGGACAACTTCACGTTTTCCACCAAACGCTCTTCCTTCCAACCACCATGGCCATTCACCACATCAGTACGTCCGAGCACAGACACCGTTGAGTACTGAGTACTGACTTCCACCACCACCCTTTGTATGTGACAGTCCTGCTCAAGTTCAAACAAGGCATCACGCCCGCCGACATTGAAAAAGTCAGAGCGAGCCTGCATAGCTTGCCCTCGAAGATACCCGCCATCAGTGGTATCAAGGCTGGTCGAAAGATCAAGCACCCCTTGGATCAAGATTTCGACGAAGGTCGGTGTTGCAAGTCGCTCGCACTGCTTCGTTTTAGTAGGTGAACCGCTCATGACTGGCTGGCACTAGGCGTCGTTCTCGTCTTCAAGGACGAAGATGCGTTGAAGAAGGGTTACTCGCCTCACCCGGCACATCGTGAGTATCAGGAATATACAGCGCCTTACATCCAAGGTCGGTTGAATGTTTTTTTTGCCAGTGGTACTCGTCTGACGTTCCAAAATCCAGATAAGCTGATATTCGATATTTATGCTGAAGAGTGAAGAAAGCAATAGAGGAAGCTGACTATGATCGATAACTTTATCCGTATCGTGAATGTTCCTTGCGTGCGAAATACAGAGTGTGAACTGGTCGCGACATCGTACTTAGTTGTAGATCGGAAACGGCATAAGCCTGATTCATGTCCGTGATCAGCATATACTTTGCATCAGTCGACGAATCCCACTCACTTGTCAGCGTTGAACAGAAAGTTTTCACCATCATCCTCGCCCTCCAGAAAGTGTGTCGGATGTAAGACTAGGGGGCGGACATATCTTAGACAGGGATAGCAGCAAGAGTTATCTGCCTTACCTAGATGTCCACGTATGTGCTTCAACGAGTTCTCCATTTCTCCCCACTCTGCTTTGTCGAACGGTCCTCGGACGTTCTTTCCTTTACCCAGTTCCTTCTCTTGCGTTTGCTGCAATTTAGGCATGCTCACGCTGTGCGACCATTCACTATCCTTTTCATGGAGCTCTTCGACGCTTTCACCATGAGGATTGAGACCGTTTTCCTCGGATTCGCCCGATGCTGACGGTGCTGAAGAGGAACTAGTCTTGGCCTGACACAAAATGAGACATAGCAATCACGATGGAGAAGTACACTCACTGTCTTTGTAAACCGCTCATGGTAAGCGACAAAATGCTTGTACTGCTTCCAAGTAGTCACCGTATCGTCTGGGATCGCATGAAATACCTTGCGGTATATCTCCGTCTGCATAATCCAGTAAGTCAAGTCGTACAAGAATCGAATAAGCACCGACGTTGTGTTCGGCACATGCAACCCAAAGATCCTCCCAAAACTCATCCGAGATCGGATCCTCGAAATCATCGGGATGGACGTGTGGTACTGGTATCGGAGTCGAGTTCTTGCCCTTGGTTTCATGAAGGTGTCTCTGTTTCCTCCGGTCAGATCGATTGTATGTTTTGCTCTTGTCCTCGGTCAAGTCACTATGATCTGATGTAGAGTGCGAGGACTCGTAAACAGTCTTGGCTTCTCCGTTCACCACTTCCCAGCCAGCAGCATGTGCATCGAACGGCGTATCAATGTTTGAGTTGGATTTTTGATCATCGCGCGCACTCGACTGGTCAACGTTAGATAGTTCTTCGGTTTCCAGAGTTGGCGGTCGAGGTTTATGAACTTTAGCCTCGACTACGGGGACTCCCACGCTAGTGAATCCGACGGGCTTTTCTTCACCAAGAGGGCATAGCGAATGACCGTCCTGGAGCGATCGTCCTTCTTTCATTGGACCAGGGTCGCGCATCTCGCCTTCAGGTACAGAATGATGGAACACTTTTGACAGTGATTCAGCGACAGCGTGCTCGGCAGCCAGAGCGCCTTTAAAGTCAAGTCAGCAAGACAGCGGTCACGGGCAGAGAAGTTGTGTACCTTCCTTGATTCCATGCGCCGTCGCGTGCAATGCATCATGAAGTGGTCGCTCATGCGCTAGCTTTGTAACTTGACGACCTGAAGGCTCTTGTTCCGCATTCGGGTCCCACTGTTCCTGAGCTTGTTCGCGGTACGACTCTTCTTCATGTGATACATACTCTTCGCCAGTCAAGGCATCGACGTCAACTCCGACATGCTCTCGCATCAGCCGGACCCGCAGCGTGTGTGCAAATCGCCCCACTTCGAACGGACTACCTGCCATCGTTCTGTACCCAACCAGATCGGTCAAGAGGTCAGCAATAAAACAGGGTTTATCACGACCTACCCCTCGATCATGTCAGTATCTCGGATGACAGCAGCTAGTTCAGAATCTCGATCACCGCGCTGGGATCGCTCATTGATGTTTGCACTTCCAATGATCGCGAGCCTGTCATCGACGATGCAAATCTTGCCATGAATGTACACCTAGAACCGTCGTTAACCCACGGAAGCAGATCTACCATCGGGTAGCTCACTATCTCAGTGGTCAAGACCCCATCACGCATCTTGGCCCAATTTCGCAAAGAGAACACACGAATATAATCCTCAGGCTAACGGAAGTCAGGATGAGAAGAGAATCATGGAGATTGAACCTACTTCAATACCTTCTGCCCGCAATCGCTCATAAATCGAGTTTTCCCTTCGGAACAGTGTACGGTTCTGGCATTCGAGTATAATTCGTATCTGTCAAATCATTGTCTCAGTGTCGGGAGTATACTAGGAACCAGGGAGACACACCGCACTGGCATCGCTATGGTCTACCGAAAATGGGAACCCAGGAAATAGCGGAATGATGATGCAACACTTCCACGGGGTTCCCTCTCGCTTCGCGCGAATAATCCGTCTAACGAGCGCATCTCCAATTCCGTTCTCAATCTTCACGTCGTTGATGTTTGTCCTTCGAGCTGGAAATAAGGCCTGCTCTCAACTCTACGATGCGTATGCTTACGAAGAGATAAAAAATTGGTTCTCAATGTACACAAAATGCTCCGAGTCGTCAATCGCTGTTTCAGATCAGGCCAATGCCTATCATAAGACGTATCTGGATGGCTTACCTGCTATGTAAGCGTTTTGGATGGAGTGTTCGACCCGATTTGGTGTGCCGAGTGACCACGATCCAGCAGAACGACAAATCTGCATCTCGCAGGTTCCAGTGAGACCCATGACCTCCAGGTCTCCCGGTCTAAATTCTGGCGGAGGTAGTAAAAATGGCATGAGCCTCGTATGGTTCTTTGGGAAGAAAGATCGTGTGACCAAATATCTCAGATGCAGAAGCGTTGCATACCTTGAGCCGCAGCAACCAATTCCATCTAGTATTATTGTCTACCAACAAATAAAATGATTCAATTTGCCTCTGACGTACCTTTCTACGAAATGTCGAGCCAGATCGCGAGCTGGTTGACCGACAACTTGCATACCAACATCGTGCCTGCACGTAGTTAATTCCATCAATCCCTATCACCGTAAATGCATACCAGGGCATCCTTGGAACTTTGGAGCGGTCGTACATGTTCTCTTCAGGTTTGTGAAGAGTGTGAAAATCCAAGACCCTCGGGTTACTGTAATCCTTTCCTGACATATTCATGGAAGCAGCGGGTGTCAGGACCCAGCAGTGTGAGTTCGTTGGAAACAAACCTGGCCATATTTCGGTTTTGTCTGGTGATAGTTCTGGATCGTCAACGAGAACATGTTGCGGAGTGTCCCATCTGAAGGCCATTGAATACTTTCTGTTGTGTGAAAGGTATAACGGACCTTCCAAAGCAAAGATCTATCCCGCCCATGAATGCGATAGTTTGGTCAATCACGCAAAGTTTCTCGTGCTGAAACAAGGAAGGACATCAATGGTATTAGGGTCAGAAGATGGCAGTTTATCTGCTCACATGAGCCCAGTAAAATGTGCCTGTCTGGAAATGCGAAGGGGAACGTTGGATCATAATGTTTTCGTGAAGAGACGACAACTTTTGTTTTGCGTAGCTGATATGGATGGATGTCAGAACAAGACAAAAGTAACATCAAGTCTCGCCCACTTGCTGTCCGTCGGCGTTGTGCGGCTCGACACTTCCTGACTGTTCACGTTATGAGTACATGAAGCATACACCAAGGATAGATACTCACTATAATATCACATAAATCTTGACACCCTGCTTCGCCTTTCGCTCCAGAATCCTATCCAGTCGATAATTGTCTTTGCTCGGTCGTCGTAGTTGTAATTCTGCAGCAAGTAAGCTAAAGGACATCATTCTCCGAGTGACCAGCCATACCTGGTGAGAGCCACCAATCATGGATATATATGCTCTCTTTTGCCATTGTGAGCGCTCTCGACAAATTCCACATGTAGTCGCGCTGAAAAGAAGGCCCAGTCAGTGGATATAAAAAGTGATAATAACTAGCTAACCCCATCCACAAGCCACTGTGCAGCCACGTTCATCCGGATCGGTGCAAAGCTGCCGAACCGATTGTTTGTCGCAAACTGGCAAGAATCCGCAGCCTTCTCCAGCGCTGTGATCCATTGTAACATCTGGCGCTACGAAAGCACAGTGTTAGTCATAACACGAGCGCTCGACTACGAACTTACCTCGTTCCTCGCAAACAGTTTGAGCCGCATTTGTGAATTCTCAACATAGAACGTGTGCTTTGAAACGTCTTGTGAGCGCTTCTTTCGCTTCCGTTGTTCATTCTCAGTTGATATTTGGTTCTGTTGCTGAGTCTGCTCTTGCCCAATTCGTTGAGGTTGAGAGATTTGAAGGGGCCTAATGTGCGTAGAGGGATCCAGCATCGGGGAGGGTGACAAGTTGGATGCGACTGAGCTCCCGGAAGACGCCGAGTTATGTCGTGCATGCCCAGGTCGAGGAGGTGATTTATTCTCCTGGTTCTCAGTATCGTCCATATTCGGTGTCGAGTGTTGGCAAATATTAAGAGCTCTAGTTAATCTGCCAGTGATAGAGTCCATTACCGAAGCACAGTCGGCATCTGTCTGCTGAGGTACTACGACTTCGTGCGTACGTTCGGCAGCGTGAAACTCCCTGTCCGCAGGTTCCGGACGAAGGAGGTGGAGGCCTTTGCGATAGTAACGAATTGGACGCACGATCTTGAAATGCGAGTCCAAGAGAAAGACATCCAAAACAGTCACCTGTTATGTTGATGAGAGGCATACGACCGAAAAGAAATGCAACAAACTTCTCCGGGCTCCTCAAGAATAACCAGACAGCTCTCCCGCACAGCACACCACCGGGACTGCTTTCGATCCCTTCTACTTGTAGCTTTGCGTCCAGGGCCCGGATTATTTCCGGATGTCTCAAGACGCAGAAAACCTGCTTTATACTGGACTCCGCCTGACTGCGCAAGGGATATGAACAAGGCGCTGACTTCAAGAAAGCCTGATAGTCTGTTCGATGACGGATGGAACATCTAACAGGTAGCCAACGCCCTTCAATCACCCGACACTTTTACAGTTGTAGCCACGTACCACAGCGCGAATGAGTTTGATAAGATAGTTTTCTAGGGCTTCACGTTGTGATAGTGCGAAATCTGCTTGACGAACTTGAGTTCCACCACTCCCCATTTTGAGAAAATTGAAGTACGGTAGACCTTAAGGGACCGTAATTAGGATGACACGGAGTGTGGATGAAGAGACATACTAGTTCGCGGAAACTCTGGAAGCTTGTCCTTGTGGATGCTGAAGGCATTCGATATTGTGTAATGAGTATGCAACGAGATGAAGTCTCGGAGTTGCCTATAAATGACCCATCGAGCAGCACCGTTCGCATATTCACATTCGATACGGAACACGGCTTTGTGTGCGTGCAATGGATGTAGGCTATCGCTGATACGGATACGGAGGCGGTGAAGTAAAACTGGGACCCGTCGGTGGCCCTTGTCATCTCGCTCGAACCAAAGGCCTAACATTAAATTGGAAAGACCGCCAGTGATGAGTTCATCAATAATGTTCACTTCCGGAGATGTAACGGCGTGCGTTGTAGCTGTTGAAGGCGACTGTCGTATGACGGATGGAATCAATGCACGTAACTTGCCCCACTTTTCGGAGCCTGCAGAACGTTTTATTGGCCTCGGGAGAGGATGAGACTGAGATCGGTGGATATCCGACGTTTGGGCCAGATCCTTGGACTGTATATCATCTTGTTTGACGAACCCAACGGTGTTATATCTGGGAAGACTCCTATCATGCACACTCGGCTGTTCTGAGCCTTGAGGTTCCTGGAAGATAACAGTAGGTTTTCCATCCATGGATGGCTCAAGCCACCTTGTGGAAGTGCGACCTTCGTCTTGTCCCCTAACCTCACGGGCCTTTCCCTTCCTGTCTATTGAGTCTTTGTCAATGTTTGAACCGACCAACTCCAAGGCGCCGCGGAAGGTAAACTGTCGCCGTTGAGAGCGAGGTGGCAGGGAGGCGGACTGAGGATGTTCAGCGAAGTCGTTTTCGAACAGTTCTCTAATGCTCTGCTGACCATCGAGGGAGGTGAAGTAAGGGCCAACGGGGGAGCTAGAAGGGGTAAATTGATATGACAGAGATCGGGGAGGACCAGTCCGAGCAGAAGGAGTGTCAGGTACTGAGGAAATGGGCCGAGAGGCTCCGAATCTGGCGGCGGTCGACGGAGAGGAGGTTGCTATGTGCAAAGCAGGTCGCTGATCATGAGCTGGGGTTCGGACGGCACCTTTTCCTGATGGAGGTCGAGGCATTCCTGTCTCATGATGATCACTGTAGCTAGCAGCGAGCGCGGCAGTGACCACATCGCAGAAAGCGACCGGGTGTTGATTCTTGGGAGTGGACTGGGACGATACTTGCTTGGCGGTCATGTAGAAAGTGATGGTGAGCGGAAGAAGGCCAACCGACCACTACGTCGGTTGGGTTGCCACTCCTGATGGTCCATATTTGCAGGACTTCTATTACGTCGAATGTGTACTTTAATTACATCGACTCCTCAGCTGGCATCCTCAGCGAGCAGGGACAGCTTCAGTGCCGAGCTGGCAGCTTCAGAATCTCCGGTCTGATCGGAAGCGCTTCCAAAAATACTACATGGATCTCTGCGTCACAGGTACGACTCGGATGAATTTCCCACTCCATTTCGGGGCACGTTGTCAAGTAACTTGGTGCAACGACGCTAAACGCCAACATGCCAATAACCCTCGCTGGTCCCCCAAGCGCGTGCTGCTGGACTGGCGTCAAACACACCAAAGGGCGCATCAAACCACTCGGCGGGCTCGATACCTACATCTCCGAACCACCAGCAGGACCGCACAATAAAGACCTCCTGTTCCTCGCAGACGCCTACGGACCCTTGTTCATCAACAACAAGTTGCTTCAGGACTACTTCGCCTCGCGGGGTATGTCGGTTACGGTTGGTATGCGTGTTACGACTTGTCGCTGATCCGAGAGGAAACCGCAGGATTCATCGTACTCGGACCAGACTATTTCTTCGGGGTCCCCGTACAGAATCTGCCACCGGATCGTGACAAGGTCGCATGGTCTCTGGAGGCACGCACCACAGCGATGGAGGTATTCCCAAACTGGTTTGAACAAGTCAAAGCGACACATGGTAGGACTCCACCGACGTCCCATCCCTCCCATACGCTGCTAAGCGGCTTGTGTTGCATAGGGACTGAAACGACAAAGTACATTGCGGTCAATAAGTGTCCTGCAACACCGCGCTTCATGAATGGGCCAATGATTCGTGTCTCCAGGCTACTGTTTCGGTGCACCATTCGTGTTGGATCTGGCCGCAGAGGGGTCCATCGTGGCAGGTAATGTCTTTTTCGTGCACACAAATAACGATGCTCAACCTGCATCTCATGCAGGTGCTATTGCCCACCCCGGCTTCCTCGAGGACACTCATTTCCAGAGGCTCACCAGTATGTCATCCAAGCAACGTTTCACCCTCTGCTCACACTGGAATAGGACCCCTCTTACTTTCGTGTGCAGGTGAGATTCAACAATGATCCGCCACCAACCATTTTCTTCCCTGTCCACCATCAACAGAGGACGACTTCGCCTTTCCTCTCGAGGCACGAAGACGTGCCGAGGATATCTTGGTCAGTAACAAATCAACTTACTTCTTGCACGTTTTTTCCGGAGTATCCTACGGATTCGCTGTTCGCGGTGACCCAAATGTGCCCCACGCACGTGAGTATCTCCACATGCACTTGGTTTTACATCAACTTCTATCTTCGCAAGGCTGGGCAAAGGAAGAAAGTGCTCGCGGGATAACGGAGTGGTTCTTCCGATTTGCGGCGTGAACTTGGAGAGGAGCAACGGATGGAGAAGAATGTTGACAACAATTTGCGTTGTAAGATATCCTGCTACAGACAACGAACTTCAAATCTTGACTTTTAGGAATGTGGGTGTTGCATGCTAACTCATGATGTTCTGCGGTTGGTTGTGATTATGCTAATCCCACTAGGGCAACGTCTAAGTACCGTCGTGTTTACTACTAGCCAGTCTCGCTGCTGCGCGACCTGCCTTCATCCCGAACACGGTGCCCGCCACCAGTCCGCTACCTCCTGGGTAGTTGTTGTAAAAAAGATCCCCAACCATCTCTCCGGTACAAAACAGATCCCGGATAAGCTCTCCACTCTCAGACAGTACCCCACCCGTCTCTGGATCGATTGCCAGACCACCGAACGTGTAGGTGATGCCACAGGCGACCTTGACAGCCAGGAAAGGCCCTTTCTCGATTGGAAGGGCCCAGTTGGACTTTGCCGGGTTTAGCGACTGCCTAGAGGATTGGGTTGACAGGCCGTCTTTGATAGCTGGATCCCATTTAGAGCATGGGTGTTCCAGGCGATGTTGGTGAACTGCATCGTTGTACTCGCGGACCGTCCGCAAGAAGCTTTCTTTGTCTTGCAGCCCCTTGTCCATTAATCTGTCAGCCAATTCCTCGATAGTGAACGCTGTGATCTTCTCTACAACGTTGTCGTCGTACTCTTCCCTCCGAAGATATGAGACCACCTTCGCATCCCACACTTGGAAGGCACAGCCCTCCGGTTGCAGTAAGATTTGCCTCCCAAATATCGCGTAGGTATAGTTTCTGAAATCCTGGCCTTCATCGACAAACCGTTCTCCGTTGATATTCACCATAATGCCCAGCGGATACCCAGATTTGGTGAATTGATTGCTCAGCTCCCTGTCTCCGGAATCGGTGGGTGCATTTGCGTCCCAGCAAGTACTATGACATCCACGCCAGTCGCCGACGACTTTGGCGCCTATGGCTTGTGCCATCAAGATTCCATCTCCGGTATTGTAAGGCGTTCCGCGAACCTAGGCCCCGCTGGTCAAGCTATCGTTTTACACAACACGCGCAAACACCCACCCGTGCATATTTCCACTCTGGTCCGAGGTATTTCATGCGAAGCTCTCGACTGGATTCGTAGCCTCCACACGCAAGAATGATCGCGGATGCCTTGAGAGGGACTTGTTGTCCACTCTTCCGTACCACGACCCCCGTGACGGCCCCGTTGTCGTCCGTGATGAGCTTCACGGCAGGTGTATCGAACCACAGTTCAACACCCCGCTCCTGAAGGGCTTTCAAATCCGCCCTAATCAGTCCCTTTCCACCATCTTGCACGCTCAGCGCTAAGCCTCCCCAAAACTTTTGTCTCCCATCCACCTCGTATGCTTGCCTGTGGAATGCCAGGATGAACGGTATCTTGACTGTCTCCGCAAGCCATCGTACTGCATCCCTCGAATTCTCCACCACGGTCTTTACGAGCTCGGCGTTCGGTTTGTTTTGTCCGAGACGCATGATATCGCTGATAAAGTCGTCCGCGGTGTAAGGTGCCACATCGATCTTTCCAGCTTGTTCGGCCGTCACGTTGGTGACGATCGGGAGGAGATCTGCGAGGCCGGTGTGGACGGTACGATGGGCACCTGCGGTGAAGTAGCCGTTCCCACCGACCCATTGCTCTGGCGCTTTTTCTACGATCAAGACGTTCTTGCAGCCCGCCTCGGCTGCAGAAAGCGCAGCAGAAGCACCTGCGTGCCCACCGCCTACAACGATGCAGTCAAAAGTGTGGGTCATTTGAAGGATTGAACGCGGGTCCCTCTAGTAAGAACAGAATCCGTCATATGCATCCAGTGTACCCACTGATGAAGATCACGAGTTGCCTCCATGTGAACCAAGCTGATTGTTTAATATTAGATCTACGTTCTTGTCCCAGCTTGGTCTGTCACGGTTGCTGGATCCGCCACACCGGATCGACCCTTCCATCGCTCAAATTCGGGAAGGGTTTACAGCTAGATACCCTCCATCGATCACCAACTCCTGACCATTCATATATCCCGCGGCAGGCGATGCGAGGTATACCACTGTGCCAGCCATCTCCGCTGCACTGTATACAACAATAAGGTTCGGTTCGGTTCGGTTCGGTTCACGAATGGACGCTGGATGAAACCACCGACTTACGTTCCTGGCCGTTTGGCAGGCACTGACACAATAGGCATGCCCACCGCGTCCGTCGCTTCTTGACCTGAAATAACGTCATGCGTCATTTCGCTCTCGTACACGCCTGGTGCAATCGCATTGACGCGGACAGGGATGCCCCGGAGGGCAAACTCCGTAGAAAGCATCCTGGTGAGGTGAGAAGCAGCCGCCTTTGAGCTGTTGTAGCAGAACTATAAATCACATCATGATCGAGTTGGGAAAGCCCACAAGAGGGAAGAAAGTCGATTCCGCACATGTCTCTGCGCGACTTTGACCAGCCCGCTTATACTTGTGATGTTGATCACGCTCGAAGTGAATCCGGGTTTATCCTGAGATCCCTTGTCGAGCAATTCCAGGAAAGCGACGGTCATAAAGAATACGGAGAATGTGTTGACGGAATACAGCGCAGACCATTCTTCAAAGGACTCGTTGTTGAAGAGATACTGGCTGATTTCTTCTGCCTTCTTGGGAGCTGTTGGCGATGGTGTATTAAGTTCAGACGAGACAGGGCCGCATTGGCCAGCGCTGTCGCCAAGTAGTCAACGATCAAAGATCGGCACCGATCGGCACGAAGCAATATAGATCCTCACTTATTCACCAGAATATGCAACTTTCCTTCGTCGTTCTTGAGCGTCTGCACGGCCCGTTGGATATCGTCCTTGTTGGTGGTATCAATCTGCAGCCTAAGGTGGCCCAACGAATGACACGCGATCTACACCGCGATCAGTGAAATCTCACGCAATTAGGGTCCCCATGTTATCTTTCTTGCTGTTATTCCAAAATTTGGCGACGTTCTGAAGAATCTCTAGTCGACGCCCAGTGATGTAGACACGCGCCCCGTTGGCAGCAAGCCCCTGAGCGATCATCGACCCGATCCCGGTGCCACCGCCGGACACGAGAGCAACTAGACCATTGAGGTCATACAGCTTTTCCAGTGTGAACTGAGTTGGAGAAGTCATCGTGGTGGTGGGCAGTTGATTTGTAGGTGTCCGAACCAAATATTAATTCGTGGGGCACGCTACGCTTGGAATTTATTTTAATCGGCCCGTACGGCCCGTGCTAGGTTACACCGGTTAGTAGCTGCACCCATGGATCAATCGATCACCAACTGCCTTGGTGCGATGGGGATTGATATAGATACAACATGGGTGTGGCGTGTCGAGTCTGTCCACTGACAGACATCCCGCGGCATCGGTCGTCGGACGTGCCGGGTAGGCTATAAGCTTGGGAGATAACGGATATCAAGTACATTTTGACGTATTACACTCTTTATATAACATGCTACCAACGTTGCGGTGAGGCCAGTACATATCTGGAATTCAAACAGACAAACCATCGTCTCTGTGGGAGACTATGATATCAAAATGGGTCCGTGGGTAACAAAAAATAGCAAGGTAACCCATTCCACGTTCCCTATCTTACATTCCACTCACCGCCATATTTCCAACTTGAATGGCCGTCATATGACGGTAGCTGTGCTCCAAGTCCAGACAGCAACGACGGTTCCACCCAACGACCCTCCGCCATTATATTGCTTAGGGAGGTGTTGCGGCATATGGTGTCGATGAACGTAGGCAATGCAGCAAACGGTCTAGAATGTTGAGTTGGGGAGCCAGGCGCGGCTGCACCAAGATCTTGCAAGTATAAAGTCTTGAGTTTTGGGACGGATATTCGAGAAAGTATGATATTGAGCTCGGATGGGATATCCGAGTCTTCGTTGCCCACACGGAGTGACAATGATTCGAGAGAAGGCAAAGCGACGTCATTATCGCCAATCGGCGGCCTTCGGATGTGTAAAACCTGGAAAGTTGTGGTCTTGTGACAAATGCACAGTTTGAGCTCCCTGACTCGAGAGGAGATCTGTAACATTGACAGAATCTCGTCGACGGCCTCTTCCCCGCGACTGAACCCGTGATGTGTGTAGTCCAGGAACGAAAGATTTCCAAACAACTCTGGGAGCCATGTCAACCGCACGCCCTCCAACGTGACTCGAACGAGCTTTGGAGCAAAGCCGCCAAAGAGATTGAATTCTTTGATATCGTCATTCTGGGGGTACCGAAGCGTGAGGGACTCGAGTTTTGGAACTTCGACGGCACCATTGAAAGATCGATACTCCCAAAGATACGAAAGTGACCGACAAAGGGGTCCGAGTGCCGCATTCCACAAGTACGGGGCGTATGAGTCGAACCGGATGTCAAGTGATCGCAATTCAGAAAAGTGAGGGGCGAGGAGGTGCATCTGGAGTGCCACAATATCTATATCATATAAAGCCCTTGAGCAAGGAGATGATGCAAGTACAACATCGAGCGTGCACAGTCGTGCACGGCGAATGCGCTCTTTCCACATGTGCACATTGGAATCAGGACTAAGCGACACGCGTCGCCAAAGCGAATGTGCGTGCGACGCGATGGCTCTCCATGAATGACACACGTGAGACACGAGGACGGGGAACATCATGTCATCAACTGAGCCCAGGGCGAAAACATGCACGAGTAGTTCAGGAGGGAGACAATGGATTGGGTGTACGGGTAGATGAGGGTTCGCACTGTGATAGAGGGAAAGTATCATAGATGGGCGTGATGTTAGCACGGGACCAGCCTTGAACGTCGAGGTGAGGGCGGTGTGACAGTGAGCATTGGTACGGTCTGCGAAGAACGTCCTGCATTCCTTCCCATCTGCCCGGGGTCTTGTAGAAGTCAGAAATATTCAAAGTATGCAAGGGGTTCGTACACGCACGATTCAAGGCATACTTTGTCTTGAATAGCTCTCGTGAAAGAACGAGTGAGGACCAACTCACGGCGATGAGAGCGCCTGAGGGTCGAAGGCATGCCCGTGGGGCAGGTTTGCCAGGAGATCAGAGATTAAGAGTGAGACATGCACGCCCCGCGACCTTTTATGGGTCCAAATGGATATCTTCTAAGCCACAGGGGCAGTCAAACAGAACATAGCACGCTCCGGCGAAAACCGGGCCCGGGATAAAGCAACTGCCAACGAAGGATGATCTGGTGAGACAAGAAAATCATGTATATATGGGCGTCGTTCACCACGGCAGTGTCGTAAGTTGCTGTGCGATACCGAACTGGCAGTGTGAACGACAATAAAAATGGAGCACTCAGCCATTCCTCGACAGCTGCCAGCGAGACTAACTCCGACTGGGGAAAGATCCGTGATTGATCGATTGATCAGATATTGTCGTTCACGTATTTTTACCGGGAGACAACAAGACGAAGCGAGGGCGTCGTAACTTGTTCGCAACGATGGAACAACAATTTCTAACTATCGGAATCAGGTGTTGTATACCCCTCAAAACCGGAACTGCCGGTTGGGCTGCGAGTGGATCTAGCCTACTCGCGTGCATTACAACGTATACTTACTTACTAGCAGATCTCGCCATGTGAGACAGACCACAGTGTAATTCTTGGAGTCGAGCTTCCGGATCTGAGAGGCACGGCCGGACATACTTGGAATCCATAATGCGAGCCAAACCTACTTGCAAAATCACTATGTAGTAGTAGAGCCAAGTGAATCGCACCATAACATTCCAGTATACATATATAAGATATTTCAGTCGTCCTGCCTCCGACAACTGGCGGACCATAGAGGCTCAAGTCCCCAGGCAAAGATTTTTTTAAATTCTCTGATTGAATATCCGTCTTGGATTTTGTCACAGAGAATATTTGCGCTTACCGTAGAGATGGATATATATCATCGAGGCTTTACGCAAGTGAGGCGTTGGCTCTTTTCCTGTTGGATAGTGGGGTCTGTAAGCCCAGAATCTGAGAGTAGTCAGGAGACACCCTTATACATAGTGAGAGTTGAAGTCAAAGGGAATACCTTTTTTGGTAAGGCTTCTCTGAGTGGACGCGGAGCTTTTACATAATTTCAACTTGGAGTCCGAACTGACAACTGAGTCGCGACGCCGACATGGACGACTCTGCTAATGCGGCTGACGGTCTCGACGCGCTTGCCAAATTACTCACTGAACTATCTGTCAACTCTTTCGATATCAACCTCCATGTCCAGCACATCAATCTGGCCCGCTCTTTTGACATGGATGCACAGGTCTTCATAGCTCAGGAAATGGCTGCCAGCTATCTTGCAGTCGGGGACGACGTGTGGCTACCCCTTATCGAGGCAAAAATGTCTTCTGCAAATCTGGAAAATCCGGCCCATGTGTTGGAGGTGGTGCTGGAACTGTACGCACGCGCAGAGTCAGACTATCTATGTGCGTAAGGGTTTCCTGTCGCATATATATATATTGAACGGCTGTTACAGCTATTCCCATCTTACAGAAACACATCGAGTTCTTAGTCGACCGCCATGCGTATTTCGCAGCGCTCGAGGTGCCACCAGAAGAGTTAGGGAATTACTTCTCCACCGCATGGACCCGTAAGGCCATTTCGGAGGTCGTTTCTAAAGGTACTGGTCATCTTACAAAGGTAACGACCTCTCTCATATGATGTAGGGTGATCTGACGTTTAGCTGAAAGAGTCGGTACCTCTGGGAGTTGCAAAGAGACTGGGAACTTGAGATGATCGAGGCAGCTTCGCCGACTGAAAGGTACGTGTATCCATCTGGATATTATGTGTGCTTATCGCGGACGACAGGCCCGAACTCATCCAACACGTCGAGGAACTCCATCTTGCGCGCCTTCAGCAACCACACGCGGGTCAGTTATGGCAAAGCCTATTCGCACTTCGATTGCCATGGCTAATCCTTTGTACTCAAAGGTCACGAGGATACATATCAGTCGTATTCCTCATTCACAACAGCGTACAAACCGGCGACGGAGTATGAATCACTACTCGTTTCGGCTTCGAAGCTACGTTCCCGTGCTGTCAAAGCATATGAACGGCGCGAGCCTTCAGAACTCACCCTCGTAAGGAAATATGCTGTTAACTTGCTACTTGCTGCTCAATCAACGTTCTGCTTGAAGACTTCTCTCGACGCATATATGCAGTATCTTGCAGCAGAACGAAGGGGTAAATCCCCAGACATCTTTATTGTCAGGGGATTGTACGAACGAACGATTGCTGAGGCTGAAAAACGTCGTTTCGCCGGCGAAGGGAACGCAGAGCAAACGCTGCGCTCACTTTGGTTGGGGTATATTGATTTTCTGGTACGTAAAGGGATGAGTTCCTTGTTTCATGTTCTCCTTCGACTGATGTATCATCATTTCGATCAGAGAATCCAGGGGGTGGATGAAGGAGACCTGGCGCGCATAATCAAACGTGCGACAAGAAGTGTGCCTGGTTCAGGTGAAGTATGGGCGCGGTATATTCGTCACTTGGTGTGTCGTAACATGGTTTACTGCTCAGTTTACGACTAACGGTTGCATTGCAGGAACGAAAAACCGAAGTTGACCCAGAGGATGCATCGATGGATGATAGTGAATCCATTTCTGGTATTTGTTTCTTGATGTACAGAGCTTCTTGGTAGGTCTTCTGAGCATCCGAGCAGATGCCTACCAACGCGCACTTTCTACGAACTTTTTCACCAAAACAAACCCGAAAGGACGTGACCTAGATCCTGAGCAAATTATACCCCTGGTTCTTGCCCGCGCCGGCGCAGAGAAGCGGGCGATTGAAGATGGGAAAGGAGATGAGGATTCCTTCAGCACACTAATCAAGGTTGTAGAAGACGGTCTCGTGACGGTAAGACAAAGTAGGTATCATCAGTAAATAGAACTAGATTCAACTATCTTGACACGATTTACTTCTAGCTTCGAAGACCGGGGACCAACGATTCAGGCTGGAGAAATTCCTCTCTGAGCTAGTGGGTTATCTCCGCCACCA
>JBBPQT010000285.1:0-19529 GCA_038092715.1 Boletus smithii | reverse complement strand
GATCCATCCTTGCACAGATTTGTCAATGTTACTACTGTCCCAGGAGTGAAGCGGAGAATGTGAGTACCTGGTTATTCCTTTCTTTCCCACGGCATTTGTCCATCTTGTACGATGAAACACAAAAATCAAGCATAGTTCACACTGAAACTATGGTGTTGACAACCAAATATCACGTCTTTCGCTCCTATCTGATCTACCATCCTTGTCCAAACATTTGCGTCGGTTCATCTTAAC
Organism: Boletus smithii; assembly: GCA_038092715.1. Classification (NCBI taxonomy): domain Eukaryota; kingdom Fungi; phylum Basidiomycota; class Agaricomycetes; order Boletales; family Boletaceae; genus Boletus; species Boletus smithii. The sequence continues at coordinate 19,295 of JBBPQT010000285.1, read as the reverse complement.
TGATCTATGATGCCTCTCTAGGAATCCGAATCCAGAGAAGTGAACATACTTGTCCGTGACGCGACGGCAGTTATGTTGTTATCGTCTGGCCACCCACACTGGTCATAAACATTCCCGACTGGTGGCTACGTTGAGGGTCACTCTCGATGCTATTGATTCCTCACTCCTTGCCATTCATGGGTATTAGCATGTAGTAGATAACATCATTCCATACTCAAAATCTACAGCTGGAAAACTCGAGGAACTTTGGTAATATGTATACTCCAGGCGTTCTTGAAATTCTTCTGTAGATAAATGATGTGTGTAAAAGCGACAGCAATATTGAATCATTCATGCATTGTGAACCCTTGGCACCATGAGTCACTGGCACTGTATGTACCGCGTGGATTTTGCGGCCGGGGATGTAGACGTCTGCAAGAACAAGTCACTCGAAAGTAAACCGCATTCCACCGTAACCAACGGGCCATTAGATAATGAGGCACAGAATGGCGTGGTGTTGACGTTGTTTGCCACAGGAATGGAGGGATGACCCGCCCGTCGCCCGACGGACGCCGACGATATTCCATCGCTCCCACTATCAGAGAAAGATGTCAGTGTAGTGAATCGTCTGTGTTTCTAGAGGCACAGGATGGCTCTGGATGAACTGTACCATCATAGAGAGTTGAGCGTTGGCACAATTCTGCGACTGATTCATGTCAGGACAACTGAGGGAGTGACTCGAAATGTACCTGAATTTGAAAGGTTAAAAGATCACGCCGTCCACCTCATTTATACGCACCCAACGAGTTGCTCGCCCGACATGAGCGCAGACGACACTGGCAAGGAAGCAATGGCCGTTCCATCAGAGACAAGCCTGAGAGCAGCTCGGAAGAGGTCCCTCCCTCGGATGATGTCTGCGATTGGGGCACGGCTGACGCGGGCGCTGTCAACGGATGGTGGGGGCAACAACGTCGCAGAGGCAGAGACGCCGGTGGACAAGCCAGGTGAGCTGTGTATTTAAGTAAGCAAGATGCGCCCCTTGCAAAGACAACACCCGAGATAAGAAAAGAGATAGCTCACTTTCTCTCTCATGCCAGACTCACCGATCGACGGTCGCTCCGTGTCAAGGGGACGCGAAATATTTGTGAGTCGCATCCACTCGCTTTCAACGTTGCCCTCATTTTTGTACAGCAATCCTCTGGAAGAGGCGGGATGGGCAACATCAGACGTTCCTCCCTATCTCGTGACGCCCGTTCCACCGATGGACCAGACGACTTTTCACCCACCCGTGGCCGCGAGCCCACAGTTCACCCTGACAGAGTCGGTCTCTCCTCCTTGCACATCCCCAGCCAATCCACTGACGGTTCAACGATCCAGATCTATTCTGTCGGACGCGGTGGTGCAGGAAACATCCGCTCCCCATCTCGCGATACTCACAGGGACACTCGCTCGATCACCGAAGATGCAACAGAGGCCGAGTACCAGGCCAAGCTCGTCCAAGAACACGCAGAGGCAACCGCCGTCGTAAGCCTTCCTTCCCCCACTCTTCACGACCACTCATCTCAAGTTCCATCCGAAACAGTACTCCTCGGGCCGTGGTGGTTCCGGAAACATCTCCGGCTCTCGTTCCCGCTCCCGAGGACCGGCAATTGTGATGCACTCTACCGGACGCGGTGGCGCTGGGAACATCCACGCCGCCGGAAGCAGCCTGCTCAAGCCGGATGCCCTGGACGAAGTGGAGCGAAAGCTACATGCACATCACGAAGGAATGTCAGTACCCCTCCTCTCCTGCTCTCATCCCTCCCCTTAACTGACACACTGGCACTACACAGTCACTCGACCGGCAGAGGCGGCGCTGCGAACATCACCGGCGTCCACGAACCCGACGTTGAGCGCGTCGCGCATCATCTTGGCGAATTCGAGTCGACGGGACGTGGCGGCGTGGGTAACATTCGCACCCGTTCTGCGTCTCGGGACCCTGGAGTCAGGGCTGCTTCAAAGGAGAAGCATGGCATCGCCGCGATTTTCGACAAACTCTCTCATCCACACCAGCACGTCCGCGTGGCTGATGAACCTGGTGCATCCACGAACGAAGGCGCTGCTGATGCTGCCCATTAACGATCCGCTTCTCAAGATCTGAAGACTTTTTTCGCATGAGTTCATGTTCTAACCTTTATGTATATACTTACATGCTTTTTGGGAAAGTAGTATACATTCAACGTTCAAATATCTTATCGGAGTGTTACGTCCAAGCTACTCTATCATTCCTGTCAAACAATAACCCCTCTCATAGTACATATAGCGTTGTCACATTATGCAAACCAAAGGAACAAATTCATGATGTATTTCTCGCGAGTGATCCTGCTATTAGTCTATAATCAAATCTCATAGATTATTGCGCCCTGCGCGATCCCGAAAACACAAATAAACACACTCATTGAAATCATGGATATATAGAAAGCATCACTTATCCAAACTCTCAAACTGCTTTACCAAGTCCTTGACACTACACCCACTACTTCGCCGAGCTGCTGGCCACCATCCCCCGAGATCGGGTTTAGTCGGCGAGAGATGCCGCAGATCGACCAACCGCTTCGGCTGGATAGGAACAGGGATCATTGATTTCTGTGGCAGCGACCCATGTCGGAGGTGAACTCGATCCTTTGGATGCGGTGGCCTGGGATCAGGCGTCCGGGACGGCGTCCGTATGGGACCACGCAAGTAACTAGTCAGCCAGCTGGGCTCTGCATACGACGACAGGTCTGGCAACATCATCTTCCACGCGTCACGGGGTTCAGAGACGACAGTGGTGTCCGACAAAGTCGACGCAGAAGTCGGGCATCGTTCCCTTGTCCCCGAAAGCGCAATGGCTTCTTGCAAGAGTCCACGATAACGCAGTTCGGTCGTGCCAAGTGCGTCTTGACGCTCAATAATCGGTGCGCGCGTCGCATGTCGCGACTGCTTCTTGATGAGCACGTCTAATCTCAGGATCAAGCTATCCCTGGGGTAGCATGTGAGCGTGTGAGAGGAAACCTCATGTCACGCAAACTCACCTGGACCACTCGGGTCCAAGCCCAGCCAGAACGGATTCACCACCGCGTTGCTTTACAAAGCGATCCAACACTGCGTCTTTCGATACATCTCCCGTGTCCGCGAATACATCGGTACCAAGACCGCGTGCCGCCGCAACGGCAAGTCGCTCAGCAACGAGGCATTTATCCAAGGATTTCCAGCAGTCGCGAGTCCACTCTCCTGTCGGAGGAGGAAGTAGAGGTTCGGGGCGAGTTGTCATCGCCTTCAAAGGCGACAACGTGAATGAGGCATCGCAGTAGTTCATTGAATGATGCTCGAGGAAAACGCTATCTTCCACATCCCGCCAAAGCTCGAGCAGCGGAAGACTACGCGATCCTGGTGACGTTTTACTGCCCTGGAGTGTCTGCCACCGTTGGTTCTTCAAGTCCGTATAAGACTTGGAAATTCCAGCGTTCTCGATAGTCTTGCGACGTTTTCGCGTCGACTTGGTGGTTCGACTAGACCGCTTCTTTTCAGCAGCAAGAATACAGTCATAGTCGTGCTAGAAAGGATTAAGCCTCACAGCCTCACAGCTATAATTGTATTCACCGACCATTCTTAAAATTGCGGCTGCACGAGCAGCTGCTTTGGGGTCTTCACTGGTAATCTTAATGATGTCTTCTCCCTCTACACCATCTTCTTCGTCCGAAAAATCACCCTCCATAGGGCTAATGGGCTGTATAGCCTTGGAAAGAGCGAGAGGGACGTTGGAACCATCATCGACGCAAACCGAAAGTTCACGATCTATCTGCACCTCTTCCTCCTGTTCCTCCAAAATTGTGTGATCCGAATCTGAAAGACCTTGTCGAGGCTCAGCAAGCGGGAAAACCTGAGTAGATTCCGCATCCACATCAAACACGGGTAAATCATCGTCCAAGTCTGCAAACTCATCCTCTGAAACCGGCGGCGGCGGCGGCGGCGAAGGTGCCACATCCGAAAGCGGAGGCTCCGTCGCGACCTCCCACATATCCCCGTCTTCGCAAGGTATCATTGAATCAAGGATATCGTCACGTGCGCTGTTATCCTCTGCAAAATCCGACAATGGCAACGACCGCTCCATGATCTCGGTGTACGGAAACGGACTGACAGGGCGTCCCCACGACTCCATACGCTCCCTCGTCCCGCTCGTCGGCGGGTCCGCCTTGGTGGGGACCTTGAGGAGCTTGTATTTGCCCGTATACTCGCCCGTGAGGTTGAACCCGTCGTCGTCCGAGTCGCTCCAAGCACCGCTCGTCTCCTCGATGACGCGTGCGGCGTCAAACATGGGGAGCGCATGGACATGCCTGTCTCGCGAGCTCTCCAAGGCACCGATCCGCCTCCCAGAGAGACGTGCTACAAACGACACCGGGGGATCGATGCATGTCGAACTTGACGGTGAGGAGGAGAAGGCAGGGGTAAAGCGTGCACGCAACGGTGGGCTCCTTGTGGAGCGTGTTCCCGAGAGGAGCAGCGGGTCATCCGAGGGCGAGGGCGGGCGAACCTTGGAGAGGTCGATTTCGGGGGGCTCGCTCTTGACTTTGGTTGCTGGGCGCTTGAGCCGTGAAGTAGCTTTGCGTTTCACGGGTTTGGGCGTCGCGCGGGGCGTCAGGATGACCTCGCGAGGAGGAGTGGGTAGGGTGGGTACGTTGGGTGAGCGGGACGTTCTAAGAGGTTGGAGAGGGCGAAATGGCTGGCGATGTCTGCCATCGTTGTCGTCGCCGTCGCCGTCGCTGGGAGTGGCGGGTGTGCGTGGACGTGATGAACGCATACGGTCGATATCAAAAGCAACAACAATGCGATCTCATGGGTGGTTCGAGTCATCACGTGACTATGTAGATAGTACAAGTACACTTTAGCTAATGGCGCAACCATCTGGCATGTTGGGAAGTCCATCTGCGCCCATACTAAAGCCGGGCGGAAGTGGGCCCATAATCTCGTCTGGCGGCGATCCGTGCGTTTGCAACTGTATACACATACGAACGTGAACAAGGGCATCGGCAAAGTACATACCTCGGTCATGAGCTCTACGATCTTTTCGCGAGCCTTTTCGTCTTCGTCACGATATGTTTTTGCCCCGAATTCGTCGAGCAACTGCTTGATGCACGATATTTGTGCATCGAAGCGCTCCTTATCTTCAGGCGATATAGTGCTGCTGTTCTTGGTGAGATACTCGGGGAACTGTTTCTCGTTAGACTGTGGTGAGATGGAGGCTATGCATACTCACCTTGTCGTGCAACTCCTTCAGCGGTTCATACAACACATCCTTACTCATGAGTTGACCCATCATCGCCTCCAACACCCCCTGTATTTGTTCTTCACTTTCCGTACCATCGCCAGAAAGGTCACCCATGCCTTCCAGCTGAGACAGCAGCGATTTGAAAGTTTCGTCACCATCACCTGCAGTCGAATCAGACGACTTGAGGCCCGACTCGCTCTCCTTGAGTTTATTCATCGTCGATCGGATGCGTGACTGGAAATCGTCTTCTTTCGGCCTCGGAGACGGGGCATCTGCAGATGCGCGCGCACCAGACGGATCCGACATCCCGTCCATGCCCTCGACGAGCATGGCTTCCCAAGCAGCTGCCAACCGTTCCTGCTCCGCGATCCCATTCGCTCCCTCCGATCTTGCACCCGGTTCGAGCCCTAGTTCCTCGAATAACGACGCCATCCCCTCCGCAAGCTTGGACGCAAAGGATTCCGTCAGCACTTCGTCCGCTTCCGCAGCCGGCTGCGTTGATGTGGACGCGCCTGCAGATGTAGGCTGGCGTGGTGGGGAAGTCGGCTGGGCCGACGGCGAGAACTGATCGAGGACATCTAGCGAGGTAGTAAGCGTCGATGAGCACGACGGACAAGGCGAGACTGACCGTCAAGGTCGTCGAGGTCATCTTCCTCGTCGACTTGCGGTTTCTGGTGGACGGACATGCTGATGGTCGAAACGCTCGTGATCGACAAGGTCCGATTGCCATATCCGTCCATCGCCTCCTCGTTCATGTCGGTCCCCCAGTCGGACGCGTTGCGCGCGCAAGTCTTCCAACGACTTCATCCACACGCCTATCTCGAGCGATTCCTGACAGAGGGCGTCAGACCCGACGGACGTGAACCGCGCGAATGGAGAGCCGCCTCCGTCAATGTTGGTGTGTCTTTCTTTTTGCGCCTCATCGACGCGGGACGAACCCTGGCCGCGTCGTCGTCCGCATGACCACTGACATTCGACGGCCGCGTCTCCGCTGACTCTTGATCATCGTCGCAGGATCCATATCCACAGCCGACGGTTCGGCACTCGTACGGATGGGCAAGACTATCATTGTATGTGGCGTCAAGGCTGAAATCGCAGAGCCAGAGTTGGACGCGCCTGATCTCGGGTTCATAGGTATGTTCTTGCACGACGCATGGCTGTGAATCCCGCTTGACGCCCACTGGACATCGGAATCACTAGTCCCCAACATCGACCTCCCGGCAATGTGCTCGCCCAAGTTCAAGCCTGGTCCGCCATCAGATGAAGCACAGGTACTCTCCGAGAGACTAAACGACGCGTTCATCAGGTTTGTTTCAGTCTGTCTGTTTTGTGAAGGTGACCACCTCATGCGAGGATATATGTCAAGGTCAAACATATTACCACTCAGCACACTCTGCATATCATCCGGCCGTGCAGTATGGTGTCTCTATATCGACGCGACATGCCTCAATTATGACGGTAACGCGTTCGATGCAGCACTCGTAGCAATCATGGCAGCGTTGGGGAACAGTGCGTATTCCCGCTTCTTGCAAACGCAGCTCGGATTGACAATGTCACGCTCGTGATAACTCTAGCAACACTACCCCAGGCGACATTTGACCCAGATACGACCACGACCACATGTAGCCGTACCACCCGCGTCCCTCTATCCCTAAATAAGAGCCGCAGAGTAGTCGGTCTCAGCTTTGGCTGCGTCGGTGGAAGGTCACTCGCTGTTATAAGCATGCAAGGTTTACCGCTGATATGGACTTTCATCTCAGCACGCCCACGCTTCTCGCGGATCCCACATCCTTTGAAGAGCCCTTGCTTACGTCTGCAATCACCGTCGTCATGGATGTAGACGGAGGCGTGGTCAGTGTCGAACGGGGGACAATGGGCGAGAACGATGGTGGTGAAGGAGAGATTTTAGCTTCCCAAGCTACGGGATCACTGGAAAAGTGCGTGCTTGCAGCCAAGGAACGGGCGGTTGTCTTGCACAAGTTATTTGAATAAAATGATTACACCCATACTTGAAGGCTGCCGCCTATTTTACTCGATGAGACGTACAGTCCTGCAGAATCGGGCGCTGGCTGAGGTGCGATTATATGAAGCTCTTTCCAGTCTGTTCAGTACTAGCGAGGATTGACCAATTTCTACATCTGTCCTCTTCGGACTTGCACGCTTCAGAGGTGTGTGCAGGACAGTTTTGGTTATAGTTCCTAGATCCAACCTGTTTTTCCATCTGCCCATGGCGCGTTGGCTTACGTCAGAGGTGACGCTGATTGGAGACACTTGCACGAAATGTCAAAGTATCGTTCCGGAATATCTGTGCGGGTCTCCAAGGTTGGCACTGGATTTGGCTGCGACATTGGGTTACTCAGTTGATGAAGACATCTGATCCCCTCCCCACTAGCCTTGTCACAAACCTCTGAGCAAAGTCAACAATAATGTTGTTCAGGGACGCGGAGAGACTGAGAGATCCATTGTGGACACTTCATAGACCTGTTCAACCTTGCTCGAATCAGACAAACGGGTGAAGACATGCGGCGTTGCAGATGATCGATGCACGCTACAAAAACTCCAAGCCGATGCCCACCTGTGGTCCCCGCTTCAATACCTCTCCCTTGGCAGCGACGAGGGGCACCCCCAGGTTAACTTCAACACGGATAGGGTCGAAACGGTATACAAGACCTAAACCAACGCTTATAGAGGGTTGTGTGATGGCCGTGTGGACAGATTGGAAAAGGGGTGCTGGGTTCATTTGAAAGCGATGGTCATTTGCGAGCGCAGAATGAGCATCATGACAGAGAAAGAGGGGAAAGAAGGCGTACATCTGTCGATGCCCTGTAGCATCCCGGCATTGATCCACGCGTGAAACTTGGTAGGCCAATCAGGACGTCTGGGAATGTTACCCAATATTGACAGTCCAAGAGAGTAATAGAAATCCCCGCCTACGGATGTCGCTGCAAGTATGTATACAGATATAGATTAGCGCCGTCGGCGTTACAGCGGCACAAGATTACTTACACCCTTCATGACCACCCATACCGGCGGGTCCGAAGCCCCTTACACTGAGGGGCCCACCAAGTTGAAACTTGTCCGAGTAGTGGATAGTACTCGGATCACCTGCTAGGAGGCGGAGAAGACCGGCACGTCCTGTCAGAGAGAGCGTCTGTATATACTATAAGTCATGCGCGGCGTGATATGTCGTAGAAGTCACTTGCCAGTCCTTTTGTTAATGACCATCCTTTCTTGGCATTCGCTTCTGTCTTCCAAAATGCATTGTTGCCCTCTCCGAGGAGGGTTTGACTTGCGAGGGAAGACGGTGATGGGACAAGAGCATCGACTTTTCCTGCAAGGGAAAGTTCGTTGATGACCCGGAGCAAGGAACCAGATGTAGGCATGATGGAATCATCGAGGGTGTCGCGGGTATATGTGTGTGACAGAGACGCTTTGGCGGCGGGGCCGGCTGATTGACGAATGCTGATGACGAGTGAACATGGGCGGGAGAAAGAGACGTGCGTCGGGGATACCTGATGCCAGCGTTGTCGCTGAGAGAGCCAATACACCTCCAGGCAAGCTCGGCGGCCATCTCGTTGCCCGGGATGGGGATTCCGAGGGCGCATTTTCTGAGACCGGCTTTGAGGGCCATACGTTCCTCCCTGCCGTTACCGCCCTGCACGCCGAGCTCTCGCTCGGTTCCGACAAGGCTGAAGAAGGCGTGAGAGGACAAGGCGGGGGTGACGGGGAACGACAAAGACGCGTCGAATGCGCGTTTGGTCTTGGTCCCCAGGGAGGCGTTGAGGGAGAGGACGTCGGCATGACCAAAGATGTTTGTGAGACGGCCCTCGAGTGACTAGGAGAGGTGAGTGGGTGGAGAGAGAAAAAGAGAGGATACTTGCCGCACTGCCCTCGCCATCACCGAGCTCTGTGGACGTCTTTACGAAGAACCTGCCGCGTTCGTGCACGTGGTAGACGAGGTCGACGTGGGCGTTGGATCCGTCTTCAGCCGGCTGTATGCGGACGGAGTGTGAGCGGAAGAGGCCGGTAGCGGTCAATGCGCAGGAGATGGCGGTGGTGGTGTCGACGACGTTCTGGAAGGTGGAGTGGGGGTCGACGAGGAGGTGGGGCGCGATGAGCCAGTCGAGGAAGGCGCGGGTTGTGTTGTTGGCGCCATGTACGCGGACGGCGGCGACGCTGACTGGGGCATCCACCAACTCGACCATAGCAGAGAGCAGTGACTGTCACACCTGTCACACCGCGTCAACATGTCAGTCATGTACGGGAAAGAGAAAGACTCGACAGAGCACGACCTCACGCATACATCTGACCCCGGTTTCATCGCCTTCTTCTCAAGGCTCCCTAAAAAATCCCCCTCAGACGATGGCGTCGTCCGTCTCTTTGACCGCAACGACTTTTACTCCGTGCACGGATCAGACGCGCTCTACGTCGCGACACACGTCTTTCGCACCAACTCGGTCCTCAAATATCTCGGCGCAGGCGGCAAGACTGCCGGACTCCCAAGCGTCATCCTCAGCCACACCCTCGGCCACACGTTCTTGCGCGAGGCATTGACTGTCAAGCAGCTACGCGTCGAGATCTGGGTCCCAGCACCGGGCCAGGGGCGCAAGGCCGCGAAATTCGTGCTGCAGAAAGAGGCAAGTCACGCGACACTTCTTTTTTTACGCGCTGACACGTCCCCTAGGCGTCGCCAGGAAACCTCCAGGCAGTCGAGGATCTTCTTTTTGCAAACTCGGACGTCCTTTCTGCACCCATCGTCGTTGCCATCAAAATCGCCTCGGCAGCCAGCGGTGAAAAGGCAAAGATAAAGAACATTAGCATCGCCTACGCCGACACGAGCGTTCGTGAAATTGGCGCAGCTGAATTCGTAGACAATGACCTCTTCTCGAATACAGAAGTGCGCGCGCGTCTACACATCACGATTCAATCTGACTCGTCGTACAGTCACTCATCATCCAGCTTTCCGTCAAAGAAGCCATCATACCTTCAGGCACTGCATCTGGCACCACCGACCGTGATTTCGACCTCAACAAGCTCAAAGCAGTTCTCGAGCGATGTGGTGTCGTTGTCACAGAACGAAAACCTAGTACGTACTTGTCTCCCATCTCTCCCTCCTCTGACTCGCGCATACACAGACGAGTTTACCACAAAAAATATCTTGGAAGAACTGAAAAAGTTGACCGGATCCGAGGAAGCAGAAGAAAGCACCAGCAGTGCGCCCTCCCCTTTTCTGGAGGGCCTTCACGCTCATGTTGCCATTTGCAAACAGGTGTTCCTGCGCCAGGTGCTCTTTCTGCACTCGTAATCTACCTTTCTCTTCTTTCAGATCCTGCGAATCACGGCGCATATAGGCTGAAAACCCATGATCTCGCTCAATACATGCGTTTGGATGCTAGTTCCGTGAGGGCATTAGCGTTGGTCGATCTCGACGGAGGGGTCTGTCTCAATAATCACTGTATCCTCTTCCTTCATCATGGACTCACGCCTTCACAGGGTAGCCTCAATAAGTCGTCCACACTGTTGGGGCTTCTTAACAAATGCAAGACTGCGCAAGGAACCAGACTGCTCGCAACTTGGCTGAAACAGCCACTTGTCAACTTGCACGAGATACGTGAGTCAGAGTTCACCTCATTTGACCTAATGTACTTTGAGTATTGTTTTTCCGAATTCAAGTGTTTGTCTCCACAGGGAAGCGACAAGATCTGGTAGAAACTTTTGTAGATGATTCATCGACAAGACGTGCCCTGCAGGTACGGACATCATTCATAGTCTGGCCGATAGTTTCAGCCTCACCACTCTCGATGACCTGACGCCAGGATGACTACCTTAAACTAATGCCTGATCTTCACCGGCTAAGTAAACGGTTCAAGAAAGGTGTCGCTTCGCTCGAAGATGTCGTCCGTGTGTATCAGGTAGTAGCGAAGGTGACACACATGACAATATATTCATTCTTTAATGCCGAATAATGACTGCAAACAGATGCCAGGTCTCCTTGAAACCCTCGAGGATATCCAGTTCGAACACGAGGCACACAGAAAACTTGTAGAAGATGTATATCTAAGACCTTTTAGGGTATGTCCCTTGTTTTTGTCCCTGTCGCAGTTGGATACATACAGACTATGTTGATTTTCAACCTTGCCAACAGACCCTCTCCGAAAATCTCTCCAAGTACTCTGATATGGTCGAGACCACCCTCGATCTTGCTTCACTCGATACGCACACATACACCATCAAACCAGAATACGATGAGGGCTTGCAAAGGTTGGCCGCCAAACTCATGGAGGTGGGTTGTCTGGGGGTTCAGTACAGAATTTAAAAAAGCTAATCGATTGCATCTTGCGAAATATTCACTAGGCAAGGGATGGACTGGATGCTGAGCACCGTGCTGTCGGCAAGGATCTCGGGCTTGACCTGAACAAGAAACTTCACTTAGAAAATTCCGCAACTTATGGATATTGCTTCAGGCTGACCAAGAATGTGTGTTCTCTGAATTGTGTCCTGCACTGCTTATTGATTGTGTCCATGCTGAACTCTCTTGCTTGGTGATTTAGGATGCAAAAGCCATTGCCAAGAACAAGAAATATATCGAGCTTGGAACGGTCAAATCAGGCGTATACTTTACGACCAAGACATTGAAGAGTCTCGCGACAGAGTATCAGGAGACGAATGAAGAGTATCAGCGCACTCAATCAGGGCTTGTGAAAGAGGTTGTGAACATCGCCTGTGAGTTCTTAGCGTTTTAAACAGCGATATAATCAACAGGCTGTATAGCGACATATACCCCTGTTCTGGAGAAATTGGACAATGTCCTTGCTCACCTCGATGTCATCGTCAGGTTCGTTCCCAGTATCCTCCTCTGACCTACCCTAACCTTTTCGTGCTCATAGCTTTGCACATGTTTCGGTTAACGCCCCGGAACCATACATCAAGCCTAATGTCTCTGAGAAGGGTAAGCTTCTGATCATTCCTTTGTCTGATAGCTGACACGGACCGCGACATGAAGGCGAGAGCAGCCTCGTGCTGAAAGATGCACGGCATCCTTGTCTCGAGGTCCAAGATGAAATTAGTTTCATACCTAATGACGTTGAAATGGTCAAAGGAGAGGGGGAGTTCCAGATCATCAGTATAGCTCACCCCTTTGTTCATGAGCGCTGCTGATTGTCACAATCGTCATTATAGCGGGACCTAATATGGGTGGAAAGAGCACATATATCCGACAGGTGATGACAATGTCCTTAGGTCACTGAGCTCAAGCGAACTAAGTGGTTTCTAGGTCGGCGTGATAGCTCTTATGGCCCAGACCGGATGTTTTGTCCCCTGTTCCTCGGCTACCCTCCCCATATTTGATTCTATTCTATGCCGTGTCGGCGCGGGCGACTCGCAACTCAAAGGCGTGTCAACGTTTATGGCCGAGATGCTCGAAACTGCGTCGATTCTTAGGGTAGGTCGTTTTCTTCCCTCGCCTCTTTCCGAGCATTGACTTGTTGCAGTCCGCGTCAAAGGACTCGTTGATTATCATTGACGAGCTTGGCAGAGGTGAGAATGCTGCACGTCTCTAGCGGAGCTCCTGAGCGCTGATCATCGGATCAAAGGGACTTCGACCTATGATGGTTTCGGGCTCGCGTGGGCAATCTCAGAGTACGTACCTCCTATTTCAATTTTTGCGATACGCTGATACTCATTCCTTATCAGACACATCGCATCGAACATCCGGGCTTTCTGTCTCTTCGCAACCCATTTCCACGAACTCACAGCACTCGACCAAGAAATCCTACATGTGAAGAATTTGCACGTCGTCGCACACGTCGGACAGGAAGAAGGGTCGCAAGAACGGGATATCACGCTCCTGTACAAGGTTCAGCCCGGTGCGCACTCGGTCCACGTTGCCGTATCTGTATATATGCTGACTTGGGATGTCAGGTGTCTCGGACCAAAGCTTCGGTATCCACGTCGCCAAGCTGGCAAACTTCCCGGAAAACGTCGTCAAGGTGCGTTTTCGTTTGGATTTATGGAATGCCCCGTGACATGCGCGTTCTAGCTGGCGAAGCGTAAGGCGGACGAGCTGGAGGACTTTGCGGTAGGCCAACATCCCGAGCCCCAGCACTCGGACGAGGTGATGGAGGAGGGCATCCAGATCGTCGAAGAACTCCTCCGAACGTGGGCAGAGTCGGCCTCGGGCATGGATGGGGGAGACGTCGTCATGGAGGATGTCTCCGCGGACACACAACTTGAGGAGCTTCGTCGATGTGTCGAGACGTTCCGACCACGCATCAAGGATAATGCCTGGGTACAGTCGATGATATCCTCGCTGTGAATGTCTCGCTTCATGGTTTCTCGCTTTCATTTTGGGACCCTCTTGCTGCATACATAGTTGCTGTCTAATACGTACATACACATCCATCTGCTATTGTTCTTGCTCCTCTGCATCCATGTCATCGTTTTCGTCTTCCTCCGCCTCTCCATCCTTGTCATCGTGTTCAGGCTCAGGCTCAGGCTCGTTGGGTTGATTCACTGACGACGCGGCAGAGGCCGCAAGCCTTTTCTTTTTGCTAGCTTCGCGGGCAGCGATAGTCACGTCCTCCTCAAAGAGGCGTAGGCTGAGTGCACTATGTGACACCTAGGTGAGTCATGTACAGAAGGACGTATCTCTGATGGAATATATACCTTTTTGCTTTTTTGTCGATCATGAGCGTGACAGAGACGTTCGATTTCCAGAGTGGCAACACGAGATCGCGCGAAAGACTACCAAAAGAGCGCGTGTGCGTCAGTATGCTCGTCAACGTCATCAGAGACAGCAGATGATCACTCACGTCGTATCGGCAGACTGCGACGCAGGAAAACGCACGATGTGACTTCCAGAACCTAGCGGCGCTCAGCGGTGCACACACACATCATATCTCGAATCGCTCACCTCTCGTCTCGATCGCCGACTTGAACGATTCCTGAAATGACGCACACAACGGATAATACGTCTGCAAGAGCACCCTCAACGTCGCGAAATCCGCGGTCATGATCGTCACGGGGTCAATGTACGGCAACACGACTGGCAGGCCTTCGCCGAGGACACGAAAATGGGCGTCCATGCCCCGCCCGGCTTCTTGCTTCGTGATAACCTTGGTGCCGCTCGTCATGAGACGCATGCGGGTGTAGTCATTGTGGGCAAGGACGGATTTGACGAGGTCGTTGGTGAGGTAGAAGGAGCGGACGGCGTCGCCTTCGGGGTTGCGGACGAGGACGTTGGCGGAGGGGAAGTCGGAGGTGAGGTGGAGTTGCTGCCTGTCAGTGGTGGTTCGTTAGTGTGATTTTGTTTGTGAGAGGTGGAAGGGAGAGGAGAGGTTTTACATGCAGGTCACGAGTGCGGGGTCGTCGGGCGATAAAAAGGTGTAGGGCATTTCTTTGAAAGAGGGATCGGCGACCCTTGATTTGTTTGTGTGGGCGGTTGGCGTGGAGCGCGATTGCTCGGCGGCTGGTTCGTCTTCGATGATTGTGGCGTCGTCTTCCATGGCGATGGTAGGCTCAGCGGACGATATGCTTGCACTCGGCACTTCTTCAGGCTCGTTCGAAGAGACATTGGTCTCCAGTTTGAGCTTTTTGCTCTCTGGAACGACCGCATTTGCCTCCTCGGCCACGCGTTTCCTTGTAATCCATCAGTACACGCAAGAGGGGCAGATTTGGCGAAGTCTCACCCTCCTTGTTTACTATTCGACGACCGATGACTCTCTTTGCGTTCCAAGGCTGCAACGAAAAATCCACCCGTATCTTGGAGATGCGGGTAAATGCGGATGCTGAGTCGCACAAACACGCCACGGTCAACGTACACACGAACAGTGGGATACTATCCACTTACCAGCGCTCGAGGTTCAGTGTACCGACGTTACTCGGTGGCCAGTGGGTCTCGAGCATTTTTGACTCGGCGCGCTTGTTTTCGGGAATGGTTTCTATGTAGGCAGCCCAGGATGTGTGTGATGTGTCAATCGAACGGCCGACGGTCGGTGACCAGTTGGTAATCCCAGGTCGACGAATCAACTCGGGCAATTGAAATGATACATCCACCAACTCGAACTCTGTTGACGAAAAAAGGTCAAGGAAAAGCCGCGAGTGTTTCAATTATCCCTCACCTGGATGGGAATTCAAAGCGGCGGCTATGACAGCTTCGTTTTCGACGGGATTCAAGGAGCAAGTGGAATAAACGATGCGACCATCCGGCTCGAGCATGCGCATGGCGCGTTGAAGGATACGAACTTGAAGCCTTGGAGAACGTCAGAGGTGAAACGTCTTCAGGGGGGGTGTCTTTGGTAAAACGAACCCATGCAAACCGTTTCCATCTAAGGGTTGCCAACGCTTCCAGATGCCAATGTTCTTTCGCAGCGTGCCATCTCCGCTGCACGGTACGTCGCAGAGGATACGGTCGAACAAAAGTTGACTCGGGGTCTTTTTGACTGAGCGACGTTTTTCGACCGTCGTCGATCGAAGGACGGGATAAATCGACGCGTCTAGATTGGTGACCATGAAGGAGGGACTTGGGAGACGGGCGGATTGGTGAATGAGAAGGTGAGAGCGTCTGGAATCGCTGTCGTTGGCGATGAGGAGGCCGGGGGGTGTTGATGTTGCGGTAGCGGTATCGTTTGCGTGTAATGCTTCAAGTAGCTGAGCTGTCTTATAATCGAAATTTGATATGCAAACTGATCAAGTAGTTGATTATTTACCTTGGATCCAGGTGCCGCGCACATATCGATGACCTATACATGGTGAGAAGGTCTGTAATGTGAATTGACTATGCACTGACCTTGTGATGGGGCTGGACGTCGAGGAGGAGCGGTGGCAACATGCTCACGGCTTCTTGCCGGGATATATTTCCCTTGACGATAAATAAGTTGCTTGTCAAGCCAATCAATAGAGAAACCGACCACTTCGGTTTCATGCACCAAAAAGGAGTGGAACTTCTTGAACTCGGGTGATTTCCTCAGAACTTTTTTGGATACATTGAATTGCCATGCAAGCCCGTCGGGGTACCTATGTACCCCATATGCTTGAGCTCTACGAATACACGACTGAAGCTCACCATGGGATTTGAGCGGGAGGGGGGATAACTTCGTCCTCAAAGGTGACGTTGTGCAGTAGGGGGACGTAGGTATCCTTGATCGTATTCCCGAGAGTCTGGGCTATCCTTCAATCAGAGTGAGAACAGGACGTTCCTCCGCGAATGGTAACAAGCCATACTGTCTACTGCCAGCTATCCGGAATGTGGTTGGAAGGGGCCGGCGCAACGAATCCATGAAGGTTTCCCATTCAGTGTCAGATATTATCTTCTGCGCCTTGTAGTACGTCGTGAATCGCTCGTTGTGCATATCTGCCCGTTCGAGCATGCCTCGATCATCGTCCTCCTCTGCTGGGGGGCGCGCTGCGTTGCGATGAGACTTTCCTCGGCGTCTACCTCTTCTCTGTAGAGAAAATTGAATGATAATTCACGCATGATAATACAAAACAAACGTACAGCCATCTTGATTCGCGATTTTTCAAGATATCCAAGGATCTGAACGGCAGCGGTTGTTTGGAACGCAAGGCTTTGCCAAACAACTGCTTTTGGTCAATGCATGCGACGCGCGTCCTCCACTGCAATCATCCGATAGACCCTTCGTGACGTCCAACATGGCGCAACGTCCCACCGCAGAAATCAAGGTACCCTCAGAAGACCCAAAGAAGAAGAACGAAGAGGAAGAGAAGAAAGCCGCAGAGAAGAAAGCTGGCACGTCTAAAGTGAATGGTGACAAGAAGGACGAGGAGGAGGAGTTGGTAGGTCAGACGAACGCGATCAACGTGCCAAGCACTGACAGTTAAAACCATAGTCAGAAGAGGATGCTCAGCTCAAGTCTGAACTTGAGATGTTGATCGAGAGATTCAAGGTACGCCGACACCCTTCCGTAGCCCGTGCCCGCACATATGTCTCGATCAGGAACCCAACACTGAGCTGTACAGACCTGCTCTCGAGACTCTGCGTGTACTCATAAGAACGTCTACATCTTCCATGACATCGGTTCCTAAACCTCTCAAGTTCCTCCACCCTCACTATCCCGAGCTCCAGAAGCTTTTCGACACGTGGTCCCCGTCAGAGGACAAGGCAAGTATTTCCACGAGACTCATACTGCGCGTCTTATCGGTTTGTAGGGTCTTTTTGCGGACATTCTATCCGTGCTTGCCATGACGTATTCAGATACTCAGCCACGAGGGACCCTCCGGTATCGGTTACTCTCGGCCTCTTTCCTCCTACCATCATCGACGATATCAGAGCCAGGTTCCTGGGGACACGAGTACGTCCGCCATCTCGCAGCAGAGCTCGGAGAAGAATATACGATCCGACAAGAGGGTGAAGAGGCGGCTTCGTCTCCTCCTGACACTGATGCGACTGCAAAACCTGAATCTGTCAAGATTCCTGGGACTATTGATGATTTACGCGCACTCGCATTGGAATGCGCAAAATTCTTCCTCAGTCATAACGCTGAGCCTGACGCTGTGGATCTCTTTGTGGAACTCGAGATGGTAGATCGAATAGCAGGGTTGGTCGACGTCAACACGTTCGGACGCGTTTGCACGTACATGGACCGGTCAGTAACGATATGTATTAGGTTCTCGTCATATCTCAAAACCTTTCTCTAGATGCGTAACTCTTCTACCACCTCCCGATGATGTCGCTTTCCTACGGGCTATCCACAACATCTATCTTCAGTTTTCCAAGTTTCCTGAGGCTCTCAGCGTAGCAGTCCGTCTAAATGACGCGGAGTTGCTTCGACAAGACTTCAATGCATCCGGGAATCCGTTAGTCGCCATCCTTTTGTGCTTCTTTTTGCCATCTTCTGACCTGAAAGTCCAGGATAATGAGGCGCCAGCTGGCATTCCTCCTCTCTCGTGCTCAGATACCATTGGAGTGGCTACAACCCCCAGCCTCCAAAGATGCCGACGCAGAAACAGAAACAGAAACAGAACTCCCCGAGGATATCGTGGAATGCCTCAGCAACACTCACCTCAGTAGATTCTTCAGAGAATTTGGCAAAGAACTTGGTGTTGCGGAACCCAAGAGTTTGGAAGATGTATACAAAAGCCATCTGGAAAACACGCGTAAGCAGATCTCCTCAAGCTTAAGTTGACAAGAATACATTCGTTTTGCTAACAGGGGGAGGTTTGTCTGCGAACGTCGATTCCGCCAGAGGAAACCTAGCAGGCACATTCGTCAACGCATTTGTCAATGCTGGGTTTGGAAATGATAAACTTATGGTTGAAGCAGAGGAGGGTAACAGCTGGGTGTACAAGAACAAGGATCACGGTCAGTCACGTATTCCGCGCCATGACACCTACTAACACATCGCAGGTATGATGAGTGCCGCGGCCAGTCTGGGGCTCAGCTTGCTTTGGGACACGGACATCGGTCTCAGTCACGTAGACAAGTACACGTACTCATCGGAGGAGTACATCAAGGCTGGCGCCCTTCTTGCTACAGGTCTCTTGAACTCGGGTGTTCGCACGGAAGCCGACGCTGCGCTAGCCCTTCTTGCGGATTATACAACAAATCCGTCGCTGCCCCTGAAAACCGCCTCCATCGTCGGCCTTGGGTTGGCATACGCCGGTTCGCACCGTGAAGACCTAATTGCCCTTCTCCTACCTGCGGTAGCGGATGAGTCTACTTCAACCAAGGTTGCCGCGCTGAGCGCTCTTTCCCTTGGCTTCATTTTCGTTGGAAGTGGCAATGGTGAAATCACCAGCACTATTCTCCAAACCCTGATGGAAAGAGACGAAAAATCGCTCGGAGACAAATGGGGACGGTTTTTGGCTCTAGGGCTTGCCCTTCTCTACGTTGGTAAATACGTTCACCGTTACCATCTAGTGGATGTCATGCTAACCGGAAATGTTTAGGACTTCAGGATGTGTCGGATGCAACGCTCGAAACACTCAAGGCTATCGAGCACCCGATCTCAAGACAAGCCCAAATTCTTGTGGAGGTCTGTTCGTTTGCTGCCACGGGAAATGTTTTACGAGT